>CP092865.1:11591596-11798773 GCA_030710605.1 Cordylochernes scorpioides
AATCACAGTGGAACCTCCCATGAGCGACTCATCTGGTGACCAACATCTTCCTATGCGACTACCAGCATGAGAAAGAAATATTTTGAAGCAGTCTTTCTCATGGGAAGTTTAACTTGTTTAATAAAGATATTTAATAAATAGGTTTTCTCCTTTTTTGCTTATCCCAAGTACACGTGGTACAGGCTATGATAATCATGGTGAGTAGAGGTTGACGACTGCTTTTACTGTAAGTGCACCACATGTCTACACATGTGAAAAGCAGTTCGACTTTGCACTTACAAATGTGCCAGAGCCTCGTTTGGTTACTTGCACTCGCTGGTGGGATTAGACTCATGCGATAATTTTTTTTAACAGAAAAAAAAAGTACCCAATTCGGGAATCGAACCCGGGTCGTAGCGGTCGAAAACCAACGGTTTAGACCATCCTTCCATCGACCCCCGGTTTTCTCCTGAAAAACTTCAATAATTAAGGATCAAACAAATAAAAATCTTTAAATAAAATTGTCTTTTCTAACCGTATGAACAAAGCGACACAAAACCAAAGGAAAAGCGAACTTATCTGTTTTGCAATTTCCTCAAGGAAATCCTTGATGTGGACATATTTATCTGGAGATAGTTTCAAAGAAGAAAACCAAAAGCTAATAAACTAGAACTACCTCCCTGTAAAGAACACCTAATTGCAGTACAAAATTGTCCTTTAGGAAGATGTGTCCTCTTACCGGAGAGTTACTAAATTGTAAAAATGGTAATTTTGTAAATAAAAACTGTGTCCTTTGTAGAGAGGTGTCCGCTAAAGGGAGGTTCTACTGTAATTTCACTTTAATGATCCAATGAAGTTTATATGCATCTAGGTTTTTATAAAATTTAATAGCTTTGTAGAAATCTCAATTATATATAGGTTTTGAAATTTTGCATTTTGCACTTTAATAACATTTTATATAACAAAATTTTACACTTTAATAACAACATTTCATTTTAAAAGAGCATTTTTCAATTTGATAAAAAAATATTTAAATAATTTTACTATAGACATTTTTAAAATTACAAAATATTTTCTCACAATTAGTTTCTTTTTATCACAAAACGCTAGCTTTCAAGTGATAATCACTCTTCAACGGGCTTAATAAAACATCGACTACCAGAAATATTTACAAAAACATACAGCGTGGATATTTATAACTGAATTTTTTTAACATCGACTATATCCTACCAGAAATATTTAAAAACCAATTTAAAAAAAAATTCAGTTATAAATATCCACGCTGTATGTTTTTGTAAATATTTCTGGTAGGATATAGTCGATGTTTTTTTAAGCCCGTTGAAGAGTGATTATCACTTGAAAGCTAGCGTTTTGTAAAAAAAAGAAACTCATTGTGAGAAAATATTTTGTAATTTTAAAACTTTTTTCACAATTTTATCATGAAAAGACATTTTTTTTTATTATTATAGAAATACTTTTATTTTAATTGATTTCGGTCTATTTTAGGCATTTTTATATCCGTTTTAATCAATCATTATAAATAAATTACTTTATATTTATTCTCAAGTTAACCACTTTTTATATGGTGTTAAGTTTTTACTATATTTTCGCTACAAACTACTTCCTAGCTTAAATTTCAAATGTTTCGGTAACTATTCTTGTTGTATAGTTATTATTTAATTTATTAATTAAACATTACTCACCAGATGAAATTATTTATTACAATTATATATATTTAAAAGGTTACATTTATTTTATTTTACAATTTTCTTTTTATTCGAATCCAATGTTTTTTTCGCTTCACGCGCTCTATGATGATGATGAAATATTGACTATCTTTAAACACAGAATACTACATTCCCTCCTTCCTTTAGATGAAAGGAATCATATCTTTATATCTTGATGATGGCTTGACGACTCTTCCACTCCTGGTGATCACTGGTTCCTTGGTAGTCGGCAAGGGTGGAGAAACCTCTGGTGGCAACTGGGGAAGAGTCTCGGCATCAAGTCTATCTGAAACAACTGGGTTAAATGTAGACCCTGTTCTACTTGAACTTGGTCGGTTTAAAGAAGTGTCCTTGTCTTGGTTTGAGGAATTATCATCTGGAATTTGTACATCAGAAGAGTTAGGGTATTCAATTCTTGTTGAATCTGAACTAAGATTTTCCTAGCTCTCTTCTGGAATTAAGTCAGAAATGTCTTGATTGGTCTCTTGAGTAGGAACATGTTTCAAATGTTTAGCATTTCTATGAATTATTTTCCCATTTTTAGTGTTGACTAATTTAAAATAATTTATTGAAGTGTTTTCAAGAATGACATGATGTTCTGATCTGAAATTTGAATCAAGTTTTCCATTATTTGGATTTGCCACATAAACTAAATTTCCAATTTCAAAATTATGAGGACTAGCTTTCCGAATTATTTCATTATATGTTTTCATTTTTTCTTTGTAGACCATATTGAATTCTTTGATGTGGGATTCATCTTCTTCTGCATCATTAACAAGTGAGCTTAATTTAGTCTTGATTTCTCTTGAAAATAATAGGAATGCTGGAGTCTTTCCTGTAGATATGTTTGGAGTAGTTCGGTAAGACATTAAAATTCTGGATAAATCTTCTATCCAATCTTTCCCTTCTTCAGAACTTGAAATAAATTGTTTCTTTAGAAATCTATGGAATCTTTCTATCTTCCCATTACTTTTTGGGTAATAGGGTGAGGCTATGATGTGCCTGATTCCACATTCTTTTAAAAATCTTTCCATTGATTTACTTACAAACTGTAAGCCATTATCTGTTACAACTTCATGTGAATAACCATGTCTTGCAAAAATCTCCATCAATTTTTTAATAATTGTCTTGCTGGAAATTTCTTCTATTATCATTGCTTCAGGATATGAAGAATAGTAGTCGATCACTGTTAAAACATAATGATGGCCAATTGGACCAACTATGTCAATTCCAAGTTTCATCCAAGGTTTTGATGGTAACGGAACTATTTGCAATGGTTGATCATTTATCAATGGTTGATTCCTTACACAAATTGGACAGTTTCTTATCAAATTTTCAATGTCAAAGTCCATGTATATCCAAAAATATTTTTCTCTTAACAGTTGTTTATTTCTTGTCATTCCTTGATGTGTTTCATGTGCAATTCTCAAAACTCTCTTTATTAGTTTTGAAGGTAGCAAAATTCTACTTCCTTTTAAGATAAGATTATCAAAAATTGAGAGTTCATCTTTAAGCTTATAAAAACATTTGAATTCTTCATTCAAAGGATATGGCCAAACTCCTTTTTGAACCATATCTTTCAGTTTTTGAAACAAAGGATCTTGCTCTGTACAAACTTTTATCTCTTTCAAAGACAGTGCTTGAAGCTCTTCAGAAGAGATGGATAAGATTTTATGAACATAGTCCTCCAGCCATTTTTCATCACTTGTGTTAGAAAGAGGTTGTCTTGAAATAATATCTGCAATATTTTGCTTTCCTTGAATGAATTCAATTTCAAAGTCATATATGGTTGTAATCTCCAACTCAATCTTTGAATTCTTGGAGGCAAAACAGCTCCATTTTTAGGATTCAGCATATATATTAGAGATTTGTGATCTGTTTTTAACACAAATTTCCTTCCTCAAATATAGGTGTTAAAATGTTCAATTGCCCATACACATCCCAATGTCTCTTTTTCTATTTGTGAATATCTTTTTTCAGTATCAGTTAAGGATCTGCTGGCATATGCAATGGGTCTTTTAATGCCATTTTGTTGTGTTTGTATTAATACTGCTCCAAGACCAATAGGGCTTGCATCTGTGATTAATTCAGTTGGTGAGTTCAAGTTGTAATATGCCAAGCATGGCTCTTTTGTTAGTGACTCTTTAAGATCCTGAAATGCTTTATTTGTTTTCAAATCCCAATTCCACCTAACATTTTTTCTAGTCAAATTATTTAGAGGTTCTGCCAATTTAGAAAAATTAGGTATGAATTTTCTTAAAAACCCACAAGTTCCTAAGAATGACCTTAACATCTCAATATTTTTTGGTATTGGAAAATTTAAGACTGCTTCTATTTTCCTATTATCAGGTTTAATACCTTCACTACTAACAATGTAACCTAAAATATCCAATTCTTCCATGGCAAATTTGCACTTATTCCTGTTGAGCCTAATACCTACTTTATCAAATCTTTGTAAGACTTTTCTAAGCCTTTCTTCTAGTTCATGTCTATCTTTGGCGTAAACTACGACATCGTCCAAGTAACAAATTACACCTTTCAATTCAAGCAAAATTAAATCCATTCCTTTCTGATATGCCTCTGGAGCACTTGATAGACCAAAAGGAACTTTACAAAATCTGTAACAACCACGGTGCGTGATGAAAGTTGTAAGGGGTCTTGATTGAGGGTCTAAGTCAACCTGCCAAAACCTTTTTTTGCATCCAGCTTTGCAAATACTTTAGCACCTTTAAGGGCATGTAACATATTGTCAATTGTAGGAATTGGATGTCTTTCTCTCAATATTGCTTTATTCACTTCCCGAAGGTCTATGCATAGTCTAATTTCCTCACTATCGCTTTTTGGAACAACTATTATGTTAGAAACCCTTTCAGAACCTTGATGCACTTCTTCAATGATTCCATTCTCTAGCAACTTATCAAGCTCTTGATTTACTGCTTCTACCATTGCATAAGGTATGCGACGGCATCTCTGAGCAATGGTCCTATAGTTGTCTTTCAATGTCACTTTATGACTATAGCCTTTTATAGTTCCAAGTCCATGGAAAAGATGTTCATGTTCTTGAACAAGAATTTCTATATTAGTAGACATTGATTCATTTACATGATTTACCCTTTTAATTATACCTAGTTCAAAACTAGCCTTGCCTCCCAACAAAGATTCAACTTTTTTATCAATCACATAAATTTCTTCTGAAATTGAATTTTCTTTCCAAGAAATCACAGCATTGAAATAACCATAACATGGAAGAGGTCTATCTTGACCATAGGCAAAAAAGGTTCGGGTGGTGTCATATAATTTTGGCATAATTTTATGGCCATATAATTCAAGCATCTTATTATAGCTTATGAAAGTTCTATCACTCCCTGTATCAATTATCATATTTATTTCACTACCATCTATTTGCACTTTTTCTTTATTTTCAGCACCTGTATAGTAGGTATATTCATCTGAACTTTCACCTACTTCATTCTTATTTTCTTCTTGTATGGTCTTAACTTTAGTTTGATTGAAACTTTTGTGGTTTCTATTATTATTTTGATTTTTGGGCGGTTCCTGCAAGCTCTAAAAAGATGTCCTAATTTATTGCAATATGAACAAGTCATTTTTTTAGCACCACATTCTTGTGCTGAATGTGTATCTAATCCACAGCGATAACATTTAGGCTTTGAGGCACCTGAAAATGATGGGGTACCTTGATTAGTGAATCTACCTTTGTTGAAATTATTAGCATTATAGTGCTTTTTAGGTTTATTTTGAACTCTATTTAGTGTTTGATCATTTTGAGGTTCAAGAAGTCTAATTTCTTTTCTAGAAATTTCTAACATTCTAGCAATATCAATGGTTTTTGACAGTGTCAAATTTTCTTGTTGCAACAATTTTTCATTAAGTTTTTTGTTGTTACATTTTTCAATTATTTGGTCTCTTATCATATCAGCTTCTAAATTCCCAAATTCACAAGATTTAGAAAGCTCTCTTAAAGAAATTAGGTAGTTGTCGATCGATTCATCATCTTTCTGGACTCTTTGTCTAAATTTAAATCTCTCAGTGACCACATTTTTATGAGGTGTGAAATATTTATCTAAAGCCATTTTAGTTTGTTCAAATTTTTCTTTTCATCTGGCAAGTTGAAAAATATACGTTGTACATTTGGCCCTAAACAATGCAATAGAGTTGCTCTCTTAATTTCATCCGATTTTTTTGAAATTCCAGATGCTATTTCAAAAATGGCATAGGATTCCATCCATTGCTTATATTCCGCAAATAAATTGCTAGCATTCATATTCATGGGTAAAGGTGGCGTCAGGTTGGCTGCCATACTTGTTTTTTTTTTTTTTTTTTTAGGGCTACAGTTATATTTTCAAATTCTCGTCGCCAATTTATGTTGTATAGTTATTATTTAATTTATTAATTACTCACCAGATGAAATTATTTTATTACAATTATATATATTTAAAAGGTTACATTTATTTTATTTTACAATTTTCTTTATATTCGAATCCAATGTTTTTCGCTTCACGCGCTCTATGATGATGATATATTGACTATCTTTAAACACAGAATACTACAATTCTTTTGAACATATTTTTTATATTATCATTCTTTTTGCTGGATCATTTCTATTATAATCTATTTCAAATTTAAGTATGTTTGACAAAATGAAATCCGTAATTTTGGGTAATTCTTGCGAGAACATGTGTACAATTCGAAGATATTGTATTATAAGCATCACATGGAAAATTCTAACACTACTTACATAAAAGATGTCTATCAGAAACACCAAATTGTTCCTGCGGAGAAACTGAACAAACCGCTCTTCACCTTATCTATGACTGTCCGAACTTTACAGAATTGAGATTGTTCCCTGATCTAAATGATTCAACTCTCTTATATCAGTCACTTTGTCTTTATAAATTTTATGAACTCTGTCGATTAATATATACATGTAAATATGTAAATATTTAATTCGAGGTTTTAATTTGTTTGTTTCCTTTGTAATAGGCGCAAATATTTTAATTTCGCCCCTGATTGATTAATTATAAGCATGTTTAAACATTTACATGCAAATAGGATATAGCATGTGTTTTATAATAAATAAATAAATAAATAAAATGTTGAATGTGAAAACATCGCTAAAGTATATTAGCATTTTGGTTTAGATATTTCCCCATTACATTTATGAAGATCTCATCCATATATTCTATTTAATATAATTCAAAATTGAATATATATTTATTAGTTTTTAATATATGGTAATATTAATTATTATTCCCCTCTGGAAGCATATATCGACGTAGTTGAGAGAAGTATTACTTTACATGATGTTCTCACACACTTTGAACCTATGAAAATAAATTTACAAAACACAGTTATAAAAATGGCTAAAGGTTAAGCTGGTAAGCATGGAATATAGGACATACAGTGGTACCTCGACATACGAGCGCCCCAACATACGAGTTTTTCGAGATACGAGCCGACGAGCAAGTGATTTTTTGCTTTTAGTTACGAGCGAAATTCGAGATACGAGTTCAGTTCGGGAGTGTTGAAGATATTAATCTGTGATTTTAAATGTTTCTTTTTGACCAGTACTTTTGTTTTGTTTTTGCTTTTCCTAAAATGTTTCTTTTTTTTTATTTATTTCAATTCAAAACGCCATGTCCCCCTAGGGACACTTGCGCTAAATGTACATACAAATATAACAAAGAAAATATTCAACATGTAAAGATACATGGAAAGTAACTTAGAAAGATTCATAAATATTATTTACATATAGAGATTTTCTTTGAATTTTATTCACATTTACATCATTAAATTTAAAATATATACATATATACACACATATACACGCATACACCTATATATTGTTTACAACCATATAATACAGAGGGTGTTCACACTTATAGGAAACGAGCGCCCGGTGTATAAAAGGAACTATTACTTTATTTAAAAAAATCAACAACGTGGAATTCGAAAAGGCTTAAGCTAATTCTAACACGCTATACATTTCTTTTGTTATTAAAAAAAATGCCCTTCAAATATAATAATATCATAAGAGGTTATATTTTAGGACTTTCCAGAGCTAATCTTACCTATTTGGACATAATTAAAATATGCAAACAAGATGATATCAACATTTCTAAAAAAGGTATTTATAATATTATTCACGACAAAAATATCTAATTTTTATTCAAAGCACCTACGGAGAAATGGACAAAATATTATCATCCTATATCTGTGAGGACTCCTGCAACTGTCAAAAAAGTGAAAAAATATATTACAAAAGAAAACCCTATGCCACAAAGAGATATAGCCAAATTAGTAGGAACATCAGTGTCAACAATAAATAAAGATTTAGGCCTAAAAGCTACAAAAAAAACATGCGGTTCACAAATTGTTTCAGAGCCATATTCGTCAGCGACACACTATCAGCAGATATTTTTATGAAAATTTCTTGGCTGCTGATAGATGGAAATTTATTGTTACATATGACGAAGCATGGGTATATTTAACCGATTGCGACAGAAAAAGAGCTATATACTATCAAAAAAGAGTGGAAAAATCTAGGCCAATTTGGTTGAAGGAATGTGCCGAAAGTTACCCCAAAGGATTTATGGTGGCATGCGGTATATCATATGAAGGAAAATTAAAAATAAGAAAAGTTGAAAGAAATGCCAAAATAAACTCGGAGTACTATCAAAACAACATTTTAGAACCTATATTTTTAAATGAAGTTCCCTCTATCTATGGAAAACAGAGCAACAAAGTCAGGTTTCACTATGATAACGCCACAAGTCATACCTCATCTTCAACCCAAGCTTATTTGGAAGATCTAAGGCAAAGAACAGGAATCAACACTATTCCAAAGAACAGAACCCCTGTAAAATCTCCTGATTTAGCCCTGATGGATTTTTGCATTTTTGGATGCCTCAAAAGAGCACTTGGAAAGAGACACCCTAGGACAATTGAAGGTCTCTGGAAAGTGGTAAAGGAAGAATGGGATCTTTTGAGTATGACCATGATCAGAAAGTGTCTGCTATCGTAGAAAATCGGGTACCGTTCTGTAAATAAACAAAAAGGCTTTCAAATAGAACATTTGAAAATTTTCAAATATGGTGTTAATTTTTAATATTTTATAATAAAACTTGTTTCCTATAAGTGTGAACACCCTCTGTATGTCCAATATTTATTTGAGATCGTTACATCAAAGACCATTTTTCTTAATGAAATCCAAAATATATTTACAAAGGAAATTAAATTTTATATATGTGTCCTTACTTGAAATAAAATCACTAGGGCCTAAAGCTATTAAATCGTTGTTGACTCTGTAATCTTGAAAGACAGGGCACTCTAGCAAGAGATGTATTGAAGTTTGTTCCCCCAATCCACAGAAACATGTCGAATCTTGCACAGCCTGAATTTTCTTAAGAAAAAACCTGAAATTTCCATGATCTGTGATAAATTGTGAATTATAATAGTTTGGTCGAAAATATTTCGGAATTTCATAAGGAAAGAAACTTTGAAATGTTTGATTAGTATTCTTTTTCAGTATAAATTAATCCTTGATATAATGAAAACTTTGAGTATACCTGGAATATACAAATCATAAAATTGTTTATCTTCTGTTGATAAATTATTCAACTTATAACCTATAATTCTAGATTCCATATAATCAGTGATCAAAGGAATATTGGCTAAGGTGTGAACACAGTTATAACTGGTTGTTTTATATGTTTGGGTACACCATAGCAGAATTTGATATTGCATTGAGTTCAGTTTGTACTTATATTTTTTTGCTAATAAATTGAAACCATATTTCAGTTCCGTAAGTTAACGTTGGTCTTATTATAGATTTATAAAGGGTAAGCCTTTTTTTGGGTGCTAAGACCCCAAGATTTTCCACATATTGAAAAAAGAAGGTTTTTCAATCTTTGGGTTTTGTTTAGTATAATGTTAAGGTGAGGGCCAAAATTCATTTTTTTTTTCCATCTATGATTCGCAATAGTAATTCCAATAATTTTAATTTCTTCTACGGGCACAATAATATTGTCTCTAAAATTAATTGAAATTTTGTCTTTATTGAGCAAGTCTAAAATACTAGTTTTATCAAGATTGATATTTAGCTTATTATCATTACACCATTGATCTATCTTTTCCAAATTAAACTCAATCGACTTTTTTATATTTGTTTACCCATTATTCCAACATATAATAGTTACATCATCAGCATATCAAATGATTTCAGAGTTTGGTGATTGCAAATTAGTTAGCAGATCATTTAAATATATCAGCCATAACAACGGAGACAATGGTCCACCCTGAGGACAGCCCTTTGTTAATATCTTTGAAACTTTCTAATTATTATACTTGAAAATCGTTTTTCTATTTTTCAAAAAAGAACGTAAAATTTTGATCAATTCAACTGGTAAATTGTCTTCGTCTAATTTTTTAAACAAGGCTGGCCACCATGTATTATCAAACGCTCCTTGTATATCAATTGCAATCAGCGTAACTAGTTGTTTCTGTCTATGTTCCATTATGATCTTTGTGATTTCTTTCAAACAGGTTGTTGTTGACTTATTCTTCAAGAAACGATGTTGTCTGGGGCTAAGGAGATCATTTTTTTCATAGTATTCGTATATTTTATTTTTCATTTTTTTTTCAAATATTTTTTGATATTTCTTCTTCTTCATTATTATTTGTTCTATATGCAAAGCTTTGTTTTTTGAGACTTGAATAAACAAATTCAAGTTTATTATATTTTTGTGTGATTTTAAAGTTAAAACACAACAGGTAGTAACACGCAGTCGCGCCATCACGATCAGTTAGCAGCGTGCTTCCGCTGTGATAAGTTGTGTTTTGTGTTCGCGTTTTGTGTCGCGTTTACATTTACAGTTTTAGTTCATTTATTTTTATAACCATGGATCGGAAGAAAGTTTGTAAAAAGTCAAGTGCTAAGAAAAAGATGAGTATTGAATTAAAACGTGAAATTATAGAAAAACATGAGCAAGGTGTTCGAGTTGTTGACTTGTCGAGGCAGTATGGCCGTAGTACGTCCATGATATGTTCTGTGCTTAAACGGAAGGAGTCGATAAAGAGTGTAACGCCGGCTAAGTGCCTTGCGATAATTTCCAAGCTGCGAACCTCTCTTCATGAAAATATGGAGAAACTGCTGATGGTGTGGGTGACAGAAAAGCAGCTCCAAGAAGATACCTTGACGCAGACCATCATTTGTGAGAAGGCAAGAGCGATCTACGGAGATTTGCTGAAGCAAACCCCGCAGACTTCCATCGACGAGGCATCGGAAGAGTCATTTAAAGCCAGCCGGGGCTGGTTTGAGAATTTTAAAAAGAGGAGCGGTATTCACTCCGTTGTCAGACATGGTGAGGCAGCAAGTTCAGATATGAAGGCAGCTGATGATTACATAAAAACATTCTCCGATCTAATAAAAGCCCAAGGATACATCTCTTCTACAAGTGAGATAAAGGAGATCTTAGGAATGTGGGAGAGAGTTTCACAGTTCGTGGAAAAAAAAAACACCCAGAAAAAGTTGCAACAGGTCGTGTATCTGACCTTTTTAATGACACTTGCCTAACTCATTTCCGGAACATTCTGAGAGGGAGGAAGAAACAAACCTCCTTGGACATGTTTTTTTCTAAACGGCCTACAGGTGAAAGCGAGAAAAATGTAGCGAAAAAGGCAAAGACCAGTGAGGATATCTAATTTATTTCTTTACATTATCTTTTTTGTTTTTGTGCAATAAATATTTGATATTTATAAATACGTTTTTATTATTTAAAACCACGTAACAAAAATATCTGGGGTGACATTTTGGAGGTTGAAACGGATTAATGGTAGTTCAATTGTTTTGTATGGGGAAATTTGCTTCGAGATACGAGTTAATTCAAGATACGAGCAAGGTTGCGGAACGAATTAAACTCGTATGTCGAGGTACCACTGTATTTTATTATTTAGTTACATCGCTAAAGATTATGACCTATTTAATTTGTCTAATAGCGTTTTATATTATAATAAGCCATGTAATAGAACCGGTGGGGAAGGTTCTCTTTCCTTTTTTTTTAATGAAATTAGTGAAATTTGTTTTCTTAACTCCAGCCAAAGAACGAAATCATTTTTATATACCGAATATCTACATCTTTTGAAAGTTAATAGCATTATTTTAGATTTAAACACAGTCTGCAAACTTAGCAATTTATCATATATATAGTTCCAGGTAACCTTAGATAAACAGCGATAAAGATAAAGATAAGTAACGGTCAGGATTCGTCAGCTGTATGACTCTCTACACGTGAGAGGAAGCTGACAAACTGTAGACTTTGTGATAAGGGCGATGGCCATATATAAGCGACGTGAACATTAAGAGAGTGTATATAGAAAGCTATATAAGAAACAGCCATTTCGTAAAATTTTTAGTACGTATTAAATGGGACAGATCAAATTAAGCAGAATTTTTTTTATAGAATTCTTTTTCTATGGAACTTTGAATTTGAAAATTTCTAATTTTCTTTGAGTCAATGCATTTGTAAGTGTAGACAATCGGTCTGGTTTAATTTTGGCAATTAGGTTCAACCCATTTGGCACAAATATTCAAGTTTAGGGTAATAATTTTAAAATTAAGATTGGATATATTTAGAATTAGATATTATTTGATCAAGAAGCGACTGGAGAACCAGACGCTCTTGAGTGATCATTAGGTGGTAACTTTCCAGTGAACAACGACTTAGTAGTTCAGTACGGTGCATACTTTACAGTAGGCTTGGTGGCGCAAGCAGCTAAATAGATGTATAGGTATAGCTGGGCGACATCAAGTTTACTCCAGAGCCACACAACAACTCCAGAGAAAGATGTACTGCCGAGGTCGGAGTAGTGTTTGGCGGCGGACTGTTTGTGTTCTTAGTGACGTCCAAGGTTGGGTATATAGCGCTCAATAATTCTTTGAATTGAAGCTAAGTAGACATAGACAGTCAGAAGCCAGGTAGTTAAGAGCAGTGGTGTAGCAGAGTGTAGGTTTCCACATTAGTGCATATATCGGTTGGGTATATAGACGCCCTATAATTCCATATTCTATAACTAATGTGTGTTACCTACAGTCAACAAGTAGGATGAAGTTGTTGCACTGGTGGTGTGGAGTGGCTACTGTGACTGGAGCGTGTTCGAGGAGAGATGGTCAGTAAAGGAAGAGTTTCCAATTGTCTGTGGCTTTCATGAGTTGAATGTCATATTATTTGTCGTTTTAATTAGTAAATTGTCCTATTAAACTATCTTTGCAGTGGTACTAGGTGTTGAGGCAAAGACAATTTAGGGACTTTGATATTTACAATTCTTTTAAGGTTAGGTTAGCTTACAGTTGAGACTGATATCAGTCATTGAATATAAATAATTAGTTAAGAGATTGTACGAGGCATAGGTTAATTATATCAAGGGCATTAGTTCCCAAGTTTTGTTTTAGAGTTTGATTTCTCGATAGATAGGATTATATGATGATGATTAGAGTGATTTGGCGTCTATAGCAATTTTAAACTTTAGTTTGTATGCACACCGCGAATGATAGGGAGGAGGGTGTATGAAAGGGTTGGTGTAATGAAAGTGTAAAAAGTTAAAAACTATTATATTGTTAGACCAAACTACGTATTTAGAATAGTGTTAGGGAATTTTAATAGGATCGATTTTATTTTTGATTTCAAATTTTGTTAGGGTTATAAGCCTCACAGGACAATGCATTTCTCAAATTAGAAAATAGTCGCTCCTTTTGTTAGGCTTCCTTCGGGAATGTGAGTTTTTTTTTTATTAGCCTTTGATATGTGAGACTTTGGTGGACATAGCGGGTTTT
Organism: Cordylochernes scorpioides; assembly: GCA_030710605.1. Taxonomy (NCBI): domain Eukaryota; kingdom Metazoa; phylum Arthropoda; class Arachnida; order Pseudoscorpiones; family Chernetidae; genus Cordylochernes; species Cordylochernes scorpioides. The sequence goes on from CP092865.1 coordinate 11,605,151, forward strand.
CACCGGCGCACCAGATGGCTACATCCAATTCAATTAAATCAATGTAGGGTTTGATAACTGGGTGGTATCTGGTTTCAAACCCCAGTAGGGGAAGTATGCGCTATGGGTATGCTTCCTTCCGGACGGATAACGTTAGTGGTAAAAGGCTGAGTTAGGGTAGGTCTTGCAAGTCGGGGACTTGATTGGTTCTATCCACATGGGTCACATTTGTTGGGTCTGATACCATTGAGTGGGACGCGCGAGGTTTCGTAGTGTCTTCAGACGACTGACACGAAGACTCTTCGGCGAAGGTATTAATAAGTGCAGTATAGACCAGTAAATCACGTCACGGGCTTGGTGCTGGGCGTGAGGTCTTTGGCATTTCGGGCTTTGTGATGAATGTCTTGTTTACTCATACACTGGCTATGTGCCATGATGAGTTGGATGATGTGTTCATCCTGGAGAATCAACCCAGCCCAGTCAGCCTTTATAAAGGACTCCCTACCAGACGTACTATGGTAATACGTTGATAAAATACTAATCGTTATTTTATTAGGTATAAGCTAGTTTCGAGCTCTCTCATTTTAGTTTAAATTAATTAGTAGCAAAGTTAGTTAGTTAGTAGCAAAACCCATAAAAGGCATGGAACTGATAAAGATAAATTTTGACTGACAGGCACCGGGTCAAGTCGGATGTGAAGTCACCAGTTTTTAATTCATTATTGGCTCTTTTATTTTTCTCACCAGTTTGAATTCATTATAGTTCAGGTTTGAATTCATTATTGGCCCTTTTATTATTTTTTTAGTTTGAATTCATTATAGTTCAGATTATTATTCATTATTGGCTCTTTTATTTTTACCAGTTAGTATTCATTATAGTTCAGATTTATTATTATTATTGGCTCTTTTTTTTTAATTAGAGAGAGAGAGAGAGATACTAAGCATCATTTTTAAACTAGTAGGTATGCACCCTCCCACAAATGTGCCAAATCTTACATATAAATAGGTGTATATATATATTTATAACCCTTGTGTTCCAGGCACCCTATGTCACCGGATATATTTATCACAATTGGATGTATTAATCAATAACCATGTGAAACCTTGTGTATAATTTGTTTATATTTATTGTTACTATAGTGTCACAGTGTGGAATTAAAAAGCCAGTCTTGCATTCAACTGGCGAATAAATAGAATGCATGGCGCCCTTTGCTTTGATTTTCTTTTTATTTTAGACAGTGCTATTGTTTTTCTCTAATCCAGAGCATCCCCCGACCTCCCCTTTTGACCCCGGAGATTTGTCCTGCTCCCTCGCAAGCCCAAATCCCGTGGTCTTGGCGGGGAAGGACTGTAGAGGCCACCCCTGCGGCCTCCACAAAGCTCACCCATAGTACCTAATAGAAAGCTGGTGGACAATGATGAAGCTGCCTCGACAAGAAAGAAGAGGACTTCTAGAATTCTTCATTGTCAAACCAGCCCATCTCTTCACCTTCTTTTTCTACTAATTTTTGTATATAATTTATAATATTATAATAAATTTCCTTTTTTTTTAATAAATAAGCAGCTATTTTGTTTTAATATTTTCAAATAATATTCGTTAATATTAAAATAATATTTTGAATAATAACTTTTAATTATAAAATTACAGAGTAAAAAAATAAAAATTCTATAATATTCCAAATTTAAAAAAATATATATTATTTTTTTAAATTTGGAATATTATAGAATTTTTTTTTTTTTTTACTCTGTTAAGGCGCACTTTAGGCGTACCTTTTGAGGAAGGCGATAAGAAAAAAAAGATAGAGACGAGGTAGAGAGAGAGTGGGGAGTCAAACAGAGCTCCTGAGAAATTAGTGCAAAAAAATGTAGTTTTTCAAGATTTTAGTGGATGGAATTTTCCAGCCATCCAACTGAAGCACCAAATAAGATAAGTAACTTTCCTAATATTTTTTTAAACAGGTTATCTATATATATATATATAATTGAATGTCTGTCTGTGTGTACTCTATAGATTCAATCGCCGTGAAATTTTGGGATATTATTAGGTATATCCCCGGGAAGGTTTTTGAAAAATAATTTCTTGAATATCTTGAATATCCTTAGAGTTATTTGCAGATTTGTAGATTTAACTCGCAAGCAGCGCCACCATTGCGACGATGATAACAAGTTTTTTATCTATAAGTTTTATTATCACTAAGTTAATTATCTTAAAGATTATTTATCAAAAGTAAGATTATCTCAGGATGACACGGCAATTTATTTGAGACAAGAATAATGATACAATTTCAAGGCGAAGATACTATTCCTTTAACTTCCAATTACCGAGGGAACCAATTTATATTGATTTTATTCAACTTATCGAGTATTTTTCAAGGGACCGGGAAAAAATGTTCACTAGATAAAACGATGATTTTGTAATGTAGAAAATTAGGAAAGACAAAATTCAGGATGACACGGCACACAGGGACCGGGAAAAAATGTTCACTTTATCGAGAGATTCAAATTTACGAGTTTCAAATTATCAAAATATATCTATTATTTTTTTTTATAAGTTTATAGAGAATTGTTTTAACAAATGTTCGTTAGACAAACCTTTACTCGGGTAAAACCCCGGGCGAAGCCGGGTACATCCGCTAGTATTTATATATATTTTCCCAATCTATTCTTATTGCCCCGTTTTATTTTATTTATTTTTTATTTCTTATCTTTGTGTGACCGTTTCAATAGATAAATAAACATAATAATTTATTCTCAAATTTGACTCTGAACCATTAATTTAGTTGTCAATTATTTTTTTAACCCCATTGCGCGCAGGATATATGCAAATTATATTTATTTTATATAGCAGGATGTATATTTCGTGAACTCCCTGAGAACGAAAGAGCCTTCATGGATCTCGGGACGAAAGCGTCAGAAATCAGCTCATCAGAAATAATAGGTGTTTTAGTTGAATTTGGAAAGCGTGTCTGCGCGGCGTTTTTTTTTTTTTTTTTCTTTAGCAATTTATAATACGTGAAAATATGTTGTTTCAATTTTTGAAAATTTATGAAAATAAAAATGTAGTTAATAAAAATGTCTATCATAAAATTTAAAATAATAATATTTCTTTTTTTTTTAATCATAGCGCTAGAGTTCGTTTGTAAATCGAGTGTTTAGCAGCCGATTGAATATTAAAATGTGTTTTGTAAATATAAAATGTTTTAAAGGTCGATGTAGCGGGTAAAGATATATGAAAGCTGAAAACCAACTAGCCACCAACTAAATATGGTAAGTTTTCAAAATAACCACAAATATATTTTAATAATTTAAAATCAAAAGATTTTTTATATTATGATGCATTTGCGCGCCATCTGTTATGAGAAATTGAAACTATTTTTGATTTTATTTATAATTTCGTTCCGATATTGAAATACACTTTAAACAGGGCATTTATAGGTTTTTAACTTTTAATTAGGCATTTTAAATTTATATTTAAACATTTTTTCAATATTAATTTAAACATTTTTTATAATTTTAATTTAGACACACGAACTCTTTTTTATATAATCTTCATTTTTAAAAGCACAATTAAAAAAAAACTCTGTCAACGCTAATTATAATATTAAAATAGATGGTCGATTTATACTAATTTTAAAAAGAAAAGACGCTCATATCAAGCAATATTAAAAGAAAAACAGGAAACTTTAATCAAAATGGTATGCTTTCAAGACGAAACTATTACAAAAGCTTCTAAGTTATTGAACATCAATTATAATTCTGCTAGAACAATAATGCAAATTTATTTTTAAAAATAGGAAAAAAGGAGCTTGAGAGAGAAAAAAACATTCAACTATTTAGAATATATTAAAAAGTGTATGCTGACGAGGGCCAACAGCCCGAAACGCGTACGTGGTTAGATTTTATTGATTAATCAAGAATGGGTATTTGGCAAATTCTGGAATAATTAAAAATCAATGAATATTTGATATTTATTCCGATAGATGGGGCAAGCCATCAGCAACTTTAAGTTGCACGATAAGAAGTATTCTTTTTTTTTTTTCTCCACAAGTAATTTTATTCCGGAATAAACAAAATTGGTGTTTGAAACGTATTTTTAATATTTAAAAAATGGAAGCATTTAAACGTTTCTTTTAAACTTTAAGCTAACTTCTACTGTCCTTGCTGAGATGAATAAATAAACTTAGAGGGCTTGACTCATCAGTGGTGAACCCTCCCCAGCGGTTTCGCCAATTTTATAGATCTAAGAAGCGGTCTGGTAGATTAAATTGGTGGATTCGCTGGGAGGGTTCACCACTCATGAGCCAAACCCTCCCAATATACTCGTATTACAAACGTGGGAAATTAGAGAAGACAAAAACTTCAGGATGAGATTTATTTAAGGCCAGAACAAACTATGAAGGATAAACAAAAGATAAGGAATGAAGGAAGTTTACAGAGTAGTAAAATATAAACATAAAAAATGACACTCTGTTAATGCTAGTGTAAAATAATAAATGCTTGTAAAATACTAAATACCCCGCTACAATATTCCTTCATCGCAACAAGGACAGCAGAGGGGTCGGTGGAAGGATGGTCTAAACCGTTTGGTTTTCGACCGCTACGACCCGGGTTCGATTCCCGCATTGGGCACTTTTTTCTGATTTAAAAAAAAAATGCTTCAATGGCCCCCGATTCTTGCAAAAGTCCAACCCCACCAGCGAGTGCAAGTAATCAAACGGGGTTCTGGCACATTTGTAAGTGCAAAGTCGAACTGCTTTTCAAATGTGTAGATATGTGGTGCACTTACAGTTAAAAGCAGTCGATTACTTCTACTCACCATGATTATCATGGCCTGTACCACGTGTACTAGGGATAAGCAAGAGGACAGTAGAAGTTTGTTTTATATTTAAAAAAGAAACATTCATGCTTGGATGCTTCCATTTATTATATAGAGATGGCATGTTATAATTAATTTTCCTAAATATCCTATCAATATATACGTGAGATTTATAAAGATTGTATACGCTTCACGATTCTGCGTGTCATCCTTGTGCAGGGACCATGCTAATCTTCTCTGTATCCTTCCTATTGTAGTATTTATACCGCCGAGCAAGCGTGTTCTAAAGATTGTATAGAATGAAATTGCGATAAAAATATAAAATGCAACTCTTTTAAAACGATAGTAAATTTATTTTGGAACACATAATTGTCTTACAAGGGGATTTCCCTAAAAGGTTATATATGCACATATGTACATGTATATGTATATGTACATGAGTGAAGAGGAAAAGCGTTTATTATAAAAGAAACTCATCTTCCTTCATGCTTTTGCTTTATTTGATTACATAATTTTACATTTAAGTAAACAGAGTAGGTTCAAAATGCTCACGAACTTTGTTAAAAACTAATTATTTATTCATAGTATAGTAATTTAAATATCAAAAATTTCAAAATAAGAGCCTTGGTTATCTACACATTTTTTCCAGCCTTAAAAAAGCTGTTGAAATGCTAGTTCAAAGCCAATTTTTCTAAGTTTGTTTAGCTCCACCGTCGCATTTTCAATTACTTCTGATGACGATGAAAAGCGCCCCCCTTTTAACGTCATTTTAAGTTTTGGAAAGAAGAATATGTTGGGCTATAAGTTGAAGCTGGACTAGATGATGTAATAGTATAAGGAAGTAGTCAATTATCCCACTACATCTGCCGATTGAAGTGGATATATTGAAGCACGCGGAGGCGAAGCGAACAACAGGAAAGTGATCTTTATTATGACTAAAAAGGGGGAGGGAGGATGGGGCAGCTCGGTGATTGGCTGGCCGTGACGTAGTGGTGACGTAGGTCCTCTCAGGCGGAAGTGGGCATATACAACATGTCTTCATTCCCCCACTTTGGATATGTCGGGTAGTATGCCAGTATCCAGACAATTCATAGCTGCACAAGCATTCTGATGTGCAGTCCTTTTGAGGCCCTTGGTGAAGATGTCGGCCAGGTTGTCGTTGGTAGAGATGTAATCCACATGGATGTCTCCACTGTTGACCTTTTCTCTTATATAATGATACCGTATGTCAATGTGCTTCGACCTATTGTTTTCTATGTTGTTTTTAGAAAACTCGATGGCAGCTCTATTATCACAGAATATTGTTATTGGGCGTGAGGCGTTAGTCAGGCATTTCAAATTCTCTAATATTTGTGCTATCCACAATATTTCCTTAGTGGTCTGGGCGAGAGCAATGTATTCAGACTCCATTGTAGATAATGATACGCAATTTTGCTTTTTAGATCTCCATGACACTAAACAACCATTAATAGTAACAGCTGACCCGCTAGTTGATCGTCTATCATCTATGTCATTAGCCCAATCTGAGTCGCTAAATGCTAGTATATCATCAGACCCTCTTTTATAGATGAGTGAAACATTCTTAGTAGCTTGAAGATATCTTAGTATATGTTTAGCAGCTTGCCAGTGTCGTTCGCCTGGGTTACTACAGAATTGTGCTAATTTAGTTACGGCAAACGTCATATCAGGTCTCGATGAGTTTGCAAGATATAGTAGAGACCCTATAAGTTCTCTGTAAGGGACGTGTTTTATCTCATCCTTTTCCTTATCGGTTGTTGGACAGTCTTTCTTTGTAATCGGGATGGAGTTATCTAATGGATTAGAAACGCCCCTACATTCCATCATATTAAATCGTTCGAGGATCGACATGGTGTATTTTCCTTGTGAGAGGATTATTGTGTTTTCATCTGGATAACTTATTTCTACACCTAAGAAATATTTGATGGGTCATAAGTTCTTGATCTTAAATTTTTCTCTAATCTTTTCCTCAATATTTGTCAGAATGTCCTCGCTTTCCGCGAACAAAGCTAGATCGTCGACATATACGGCGATAACCGCCTTATCTTCAAAAGTGTATAAACAATTACAAGCGGCTAAACGACGAAATACAATATCTTCAAGAGCTTTATCTAGTGTGCAGTACCATTCGAGACCGGACTGACGTAAACCATATATTGGACGGTTTAGTTTAAGAACTTTGCCCTCACATTTCTCGTCGTTAGATCCATCTGGTGGGCTCATATAGATTTCTTCATTCAGTTCGCCGTACAGATATGCATTGTCGACGTCGAGGTGTCGATTGTACCAATTTTTATTTATCGTCAATGCAAAGATCATTCTGATGACCGAAAAATGTATTACTGGCGAATATGTCTCAAAAAAGTCAACGTTTCGTTTTTGAGAAAAACCTCTCGCAACTAATCGCGCTTTAAATCTTTCAACGTCCCCTTTTGAGTTAGTCTTTATTTTAAATACCCATCTACTGCTAATTGGGCGCTTGCCAAGTGGTAGGTCGGACAACGTCCATGTATTTCTATCCTCAAGACTTCTCAATTCATCCTTCATGGCCCTTCTCCAGTACGGTGCCTCTTTGCTGTTTATGGCTTGTTCGAAAGTTGTGGGTTCGATGATATCTAGGAAATGCAGTTCTGCTTTTGGCTTTCCAGCACGTCTATAAGGGTTTCGTACAATTCTTTTAGGCCTAGTTTGAACAATGTCGTCGTTGTTTATCCCCACTAAATCCTGATCACTCGTATCATCATTACGTTCTCTTTCCGCTTCAGGTTTTAGATCTATATCTCCTTCAAGCTGGTTATCGGGTTCTATCCAAATATGGTTGTATCTTTCAGGTTCATCCTCAACCTTAGTCCACTTCAGTCCTATCTTGGATTCGTCAAATTTGACATGCTTCGTTTGGATTACGTGTTGAGTTTCTGGACACCAAAGACGATAGCCTTTAGTCTGGGAAGAATAACCAACAAGAATGCACCTATTTGCTCGATTGTCCAGTTTCTTTCGCCTTTCTGTGGGGATATGGCTATATGCTAAGCACCCGAAAGCTTTTAAGTGGCGAACACTCGGTTTTCTTGATGACCAAAGTTCATCGGGTACTTTATCTCCTAGGGCGCTATTGTAGCACTTGTTTCTTATATAAGCTGCAGTGTTTACTGCCTCTGCCCAGAATCTCTGAGGGAGTTCGGCGCTATGTAAACAAGATCGGGTTATGTCCAACAACACTCGATTAGCTCTTTCTGCAACGCCGTTCATAGGTGGCGAGTATGTGTTCGTTAGCTCGTGTTTGATGCCAAGTTGCTCTAGCCTAGTTTTAAATTCATGGTTGCAATATTCGAGTCCATTGTCGGATCTTATGCACTTTTAGCTTATGTCCGGTTTCTCTCTCAGCCCTAGCGAGATACGAGTCGAAGTGTTTCAGCACTTCGTTTTTATGTTTAAGGCAAACAGGGTTATCTTTCTAGAATAATCATCAATGAATGTTAGAAAATATGCGCTTCCTCCAATAGATCTAACAGGCATTGGACCACAAATATCAGTGTGAACTAATTCTAACGGCCTTTTAGATCTTATATTCCTAATGGGTTTGTGTGGCTCTTTTGTGGACTTTGCTACACAACAATCATCACACAGACTTCGATCCATGGAGGAGATCTCTAACCCCTTAACTAATTCCCCCTTTGCCATTCTCTCAATTGCGTCATTGTTTACATGACAGAATCTCTGATGCCATAGTTCTAATGTTTGTTTTTGTGAACTCTTTTGACTGTTAAACAACTCAGCGTTTGGTAAAATGACTCTACCCTTCATGACATATAATCCATTTTCATCATGTGCTATTGCAACAATTCGGTTCTCCGAATCGAAAACTTGCGCTCTTCTGTTCGCAAAATTAACTATCTTGCCCTTATTTTCCATGCTCGAGACTGACAATAGGTTTCGTCGCACATTAGGGACATACAGCACATTACATAGTTTTAGGTCAACGTGGTGCTTACCCACATAGGCCTTGAACTTGATGTCGCCGCATCCTTCCGCTCGTGTAGTCCCGCTCGCTGTTAGGATCGGATCCGACGTTATTCCTTGGAAGTTGGTGAACCACTCCCTTTTGTTACACACGTGGTGAGTCGCGCCGCTGTCGATCACCCAAGAGTTGTCAGGGATGGCGCAGGATAGGGCTGTTAGCATTTCGCTTCCCGCTATCTCGTGAGTGCTACATCTCGGTGGTTGGAAATTTGGAGCTGGAGTTTTAGCCTTTCCTCTGCATGATCTCGCGATATGTCCTTCCTTGCCGCACTTGTAGCAGGTGAAATTTTTCTTCTTCTTGTCTTCCTTCCTGGTCGTTGTCCCGAACTGCAAAGCTTCATTTGTGTTATTCACACGTCGGGCCATCCGTCTCTCCTATTCTGCTAGCAGCACATGTTTTACCTTGCTAGAGGTGAATTCCTTGTCTTCTACGTTGCTGAAGGTCATGATGATTCCGTCGTATGACTCCGGTAGGCCAGCAAGCATTGAATAGGCGAGGTCTTGATCCTGCATTTCTGCGCCTGCCTCTCTTAAGTGATCCGAACAGATCAAATAGTTCGTCATCGTCTCTTGTTCTTCGAATCTTATGGAGATGAACTGCTTCTTCAGTTGGAGGATTCTTGACCTTGACTTGGGTTCGTATACTTGTTCCAAGGTATCCCATGCTTCTCGTGCAGTGGTACAGTCCATTATATGAATCTGTTGGCTCGGTGAGATCGTCAGTGCTATCATAGCCAACGCCTTTTCTTGCTTCATGTTGAAGATTGTTCTTGAGGCTTCTTCATCGGGTGTTGGCTCCGTAACATACTTCCAGAGTTCTCTTTCGATTAGCATCATCTTCGTATTATACTTCCAGCTTCTGTAGTTCTGATCATTGAGTTTCTCGAGGGGCGTGTTGATCATCGTCGAGGTCATCTTGCACGTGGTGTCTCGAATTAACCACGCTCTGCTACCAGATGTTGGGCTATAAGTTGAAGCTGGACTAGATGATGTAATAGTATAAGGAAGTAGTCAATTATCCCACTACATCTGCCGATTGAAGTGGATATATTGAAGCACGCGGAGGCGAAGCGAACAACAGGAAAGTGATCTTTATTATGACTAAAAAGGGGGAGGGAGGATGGGGCAGCTCGGTGATTGGCTGGCCGTGACGTAGTGGTGACGTAGGTCCTCTCAGGCGGAAGTGGGCATATACAACATGTCTTCAGAATAAATCACATGGGGCGATATCAGGAGAGTAAGGAGGATGCGGCAAGACAGATACAGAGTGTTTGGATAAATAGTCTTGAACAATAATGACTCTATGAGCAGGGGAATTATCATGTAGCAATTTCCACTATTTGGATTTAAAGAGTTGGTTTCTTTTTATTCCTATCGCATCTCGAAGGCGCACAAGTATTTCTTTTTGAATATAGAGCAATCCATAAATAAATATTTATTTAAAAATACATATATTGGATCAAAATATCATTTATTTTACCAATATTTCAGTTGGCTGAACGCCAACCTTTATCAAGGTATTATAACATATTAATGTGTGTCAACAACAAACTCAGCGCCACATAAAACATCAACATAATTAAGTTTTAAAAATATTTTTGCTTATATTCAATGGGGAGAAAATTTTGACTTTGTATTTACTTTATTATATATTTGATAATTATATATAATTTGTTTATTTTTATATAAAAAATATTTTCACACATCACACATTTTAAACTAAATTTGCTTACCAACCCTTTGTACATATATCAATTGTGTTGATATATATATATTTTTTTTATCTTTTCTTTTAACTAACTTGCATACTAATTCTGTACTTGTTTAAATATCTTTCTTTCTCTTCTTTAAAAAATGTTGTTTATGTTTAAAGTGCAAGTGTCCCTAGGGGGTCATAGCGCTCTAAGTCGAAATAAAGAAACACCTAGTACAAATAATTGTAAATATAAAATAGGCGTTATTGTTAATTTTTAAAATATTCACACCCTTATTTTACAAAATTTATTTCGTTCATAATATAAATGTATATATCAAAATTTTCTCCCCATTGAATATAAGCAAAAATATTGGTTCTTGGATTGATTCTTTGTTGATGGGTTTCTAATCATATTACCTAAATTAAGGTATCAAAAAGGTTTTTTATTTTAAGTAATAACATAGGGTTATAACAAGTTCACGCTGTAGCCTCGGCTGTTACGCGTCATAGAAGCAGAACATAGGGGGAAAAAAAAGAATAATTGAAGGCATTAGGATAAGAAAAAGACAAAACCATGTTAACCTTTATTCAAATATATATATATATATTTATATATATGTTATATTAAAATATTATTTTATTTAAAAATAAATTTCATAGATACAAATACTCTGTTAAATCGACCGCCAGAGGTCAGGCTTTCCCTATAATAACCCGTTGTTGTTTCCCGATGGCCGGCTCAAATCTTTGTACATTATGTAAATAATCTTTTGTTTTACATGTTCTACTCGCCTTAAGCCAGGCAGTACTTTTATCAAATTATGTTTTTCATATACACTGGTGTCCAAAAAATAAGAAACTTTTGTTTTTTAATTATATGTTTTAAAATATACAACGCTAAAAGCTAAAAAGTAATTTAATTAGGTTTTTAAGTCGTAGAATTTATTTATCGCAACCATTCGATTCGGTAAAATTGAAAATGTGCAAATTTTTGCTTGTCTTTATAAGTGTGCTATTTGGCGTGTCGTTTACCTCATCTAAGAATTGTCCAATTATAATTTTTTTTAATCCTTAGTTAATTATGAGTTTACGAAAAACTTTAGCAGATGATTTAAAATGGAGAGCTGTTGGAAGAATGGAGGCAGGGCAATCACAAGTTGAAGTAGCAAAATGGCTAAATGTGAATAAATCTGTGGTCAGGAAAATATGGAAACAGTTCATTGAGACAAGAACCATCAAGAGAAAAGAAGGTTCTGGTAGAAAAAGAAAAACAGCTACCTCTGAAGACCGTTATCTGGTAGTAACGGCCAAGCGCCATAGGGAGATGACAGCTATTCAACTCTCTAATGAACTCTCAAGTGCTACTGGAACGAGAATTTCAAGACAAACTGTTTAACGAAGGCTTCACGAAGGTGCTCTTTATGCAAGACGACCAATGGTCTGTATCCCTTTAACCTCTGCTCACAGGAGAGCCCGCTTGAATTGGTGCTTGGAACATCACGCCTGGACTCATGATCAGTGGGCCAATGTTCTCTTCAGTGACGAGTCAAGATTTAGTTTAAACACAGATTCTCGACGAGTTTTCATCTGGAGGGAGCCTGGAACGCGCTATCATCCCTGTAACATCAGGGAAATAGACAGTTTTAGAGGGGGCAGTCTCTTAGTCTGGGCTGGCATCAGTTCTAGCAGACGCACACCCCTCCACATTTTTTCTGGGAGCACTTTAACTGCCCAAAGGTACAGGGACGAGATCCTTGAGCCCTATCTAAGATCTTATAGAGATCAAATTGGTCACAATTTAATTTTTATGGACGATAATGCTCGTCCGCATAGGGCTAGGCTAGTCAATAAATATCTCCAGAGTGAGAATATTCGAAGGATGGATTGGCCTTTCAGATCTCCGGACCTGAATCCAATAGAGCATGTGTGGGATGCTCTAGGGAGGCGTATTGGAGCTCGTCACCCCTCTCCCAGAACCCTCGTTGAGCTAAGAGTTGCTCTATTGGAGGAGTGGGGTTTACTACCCCTGGACCTCCTCCAAAGCCTGGTAAACAGTATGAGGGCTCGCTGTGAGACCTTGATAGCTGTTAGAGGTGATCATACTCCCTATTGATATTTTATTTCTTTAAGATCTGGAACCTTAGCTTTGGGTATGTTGGTAATAATTTGCATATTTCATAATTTCAAATATTTTTTCTATTTTCATATAGCTAGTCAAATTCTCCATAGTTTAAACTATTTGTATACTAAATTTTATATTTGTTAATAAATTAGCTTTTGAGAAATTTCAATATTGGTTAAGTTTCTTATTTTATTCCTTAGCTCAAATAACGAAATCTCTGATCAAAACTATTTTATTATTCCCACGAATACAGAACAATATCGTAACATACTCATGGATACCAAAATAAAGCAACAAATAATAATTCTATATAAATATCAAAATACAAGCATAAAATCTCTTTTTTATATAACATACTAGACGGGTGAGCCGGGCTTCGCCCCGGGATTGACCCGTGTGCATATCTACCCGAGTGATATATATTTAGATAAGATTTTTTTTTTATAATTGTTTGTTATTAGCATTATGTATTTGTTTGCATCAGCATAATTTAATCTAATATTTGATAGAGGGCGCTGTTCGTGAGCTAAGTAGAATAATTTGAATATATAGTTTTAATAATTGATTTATATATATTTTTAAATAGCCTATCGTCTTTCCCGTATTTTTCTACCTTTGTATGGAAATTTTGGTTTGAATTAGTGAACTACTCTGAATTTGTATACCGGACATACAAACATTGATTTATATATATATATTTTTAAAAAGATGCATATATTGGATTTATAATGAATTTATTGTTCCAATATTTCGAGGGGCAACTCGCCTCTCTTTATCGAGGATGTTTGTGTTTTTCACTAAAGCATGCGCGCACGTGTACACCACTCTCGTTCTACAAGGCCAATGAAAGAACTGTATCTTTGATTTAAACATTACATTCAGTATATATATATACAGCTAACAATTATATACAACATTACAGATAAATACCATTATTATTATTTTGTCTACACATTGTGCTTGAAATAGAGATTTATATATAACAGTGTAACCGTAAATAATTGTGTGCATACATATTAATTCTAAATTAATGATAAAAATTTAAGGGAAATAAATGAGTAAATAAAAAGTATATACATAGTTATTTACAATCAATTAGGATATGAATATATATAGATATATATTTTATATTCCTCTAACGTGTCAGCATAACATCCGAGCGGTCTGGTAGATTAAACTGGCGAAACCGCATGAGAGGGTTTACCACTGATGAGCCAGGCCGTCGAAATTAAAATTGCATTAACTCACACAAAATTATTAAAACACGTGTCAAAATTTCATTTTCGAATCTAATAAACATAATTTTTAACATTGCCCCACAACCAAAATCCGATCAAAAATTTTAATAAATAAATATTCTATATAAAAAAAAACAACCCTTTTGGTTAAAAAATTATTTTATTTTTTGGCACACACAAAAACAATTTTATAGGGAAAACACAAAAATAGTAAAAATACAAATATGAATATATTTTCGGAATTATATAAATGCATATTATATATAGAATATTTTTCAATTATAAATATAATAAAATTAGTTCGAGAACACTCTGTTGTTGACCAGTGTTATCAGGAGAGTATATTGAAGCGCACACGCTAAAAGTTTATTTTTAAATCAACGAATTTTACAGTTTATTTTTTTCGCAATATAATAAAAAATAAGGAACACATTGTTAGTCCATTCAAACGAACTAAAAGAGAAAAGCGAGTTAAACATAATAAAAAATGAATTAAACTGTGATTTCCAGAAAAAGAATGTCAATACAGGTATACATACATATATTTGTAGTAGGTAGTGAGGTCTTTGTCCGCTTCCCCCGTGTAGACATCCTAAAGAAGAAGGAAGAAGGACTTAGAGCTTCTTCCAAGCTCCATATCGGACATGGATGGAGGGAGGACCATCAATGCCATTGTTAAAGAAGTTGCCGGTATTCTTCAACAATACGGTGAAAGATTGCAAGGCCAGCCATGTTTCAAGATGTTCATAGGTTGTATAGTCAGCATTGCCGTCCATGTATACCACAATACTTCCGGACTTCATCCATGAGAATATCTCCTAAACATACAAACACAATTAACTACAAAATTCAACTTTTCTTAAAGCGGGTGTTATGTTAGGTTTACTCGATCTTTTAAATTTGTTTGAAGTGTATATATATATAGAAGCAATGAGCGCTTCTCCCGTCAAAATAAACGTCAGAACCTGACGCCATCTAATGACCGTCGCCGCAACTAGCGGCCTCGGGTCGGTGACAAAGCCACAACACCAGCTTTGGCAAACTGAGAAGCGTCCACCTAGAGCTGGTGTTGTGGCTTTGCCACCGACCCGAGGCCGCTAGTTGCGGCGACGGTCAATAGATGGCGTCAGTTTTTGACGTTTATTTTGACGGGAGAAGTGCCCTATGCTTCTATGGATCAATTTCCTCCCGACAAATTTTCCATCTATATATATATTTATGTGTGTGGTATGAAAGGTGGGGAAAGAAACACACCACAAGTTGGAAGAGGAACCCAGGCAACCAGAGAGAGACGGGACCGGCACAGCCGGGCGGCCGTTCGTGTCGCACACAATCCCCAACTGTCTTAAAATTCTCGAGGTTTTAACTAACGGGCCCCAGTGGTCGCCCCCTTGGAATGTCGCTGGTGTCTCAAGTGACCGGACCTTACCCTCCCGTCTCTCTCTGGGTTGTCTGTAGGTTGGCTTTATTATTCCTGGAAGAGTATATATTATGACATATATAAAATATAAAATGATATTTTCTGATGATTTTGATTATCTGGAGGATTATGCTATGATAATGCAGTCGTGGTTAAAATCTTGAAAATATAAATAAAAACAGTTTAGATCATTATTGCTTTAATTTAGCTTATGAAAAAAAATAAAGTATTGGCTGATTTAAGGCTTAAGAATAAAGAAAACAAAAGATTAATTACATAAGATTTGAGCCGGCCAACGGGAAACAACAATAATGGGTTATATAAAGGGAAAGTGCGACCTTTGGCGGTTGATTTAACAGAGTCAATTTTTTTTTTCTATAAATTTTAATTTTAAAATGAAAGAATATTTTTCTATAACATATATATATTTTAAACAAATAAATTTACTGGCAATGAGTTTCTTTTAAATATCATCAAATATCATCTCTACAGACCTTACAGTAGGGTAGTTACAGACGTAAGTAAGTTTGATGATATTTAAAAGAAACGCATTGCCAGTAAATTTATTTGTGTAAAATTTTACCGATAGATGGCAATTAAATTTAATTTACATATATATATTAAAAATAATGAAGGCATATCCTGACTAAAATCACATGCGCTTTTTTTATATGTCGTAGTTATATGTTGTATATAGAAATACCAAGCCCCCTATTGAGGGGGAGTTACTCTTTCTTCTCAATATAGATGCTGTCTCTCTTTACCTTGAGAGACGACCTAGTCCAGCTACTTGACCAGCTCGGTAACTCCAAGGAAGAGGCTCTAAGGACGACTATCTATTATCCAAAACTCTTTTTTATTGAACAGCACGGTCAATTTATACATTCAAAGAAATTTACATACTTTTTTCCTCTTCGTTTTTAAATTACAAACATATTTACATAAAAAATTGACTACTCTAGTAGTCGGAACACCCCCCCCCCCCCCCCCCTTGTGTAACTACGAGTCCGTTAAATAAGTTCCACGGGGCACCACTGTCATGAGGATCGCTTTAAGGAATTGGTGTCACACCCACCTTATAGTCCGGACGTAGCTCCTAGTGACTTTCATCTCTTCCCCGAGTTGAAGAAAAACCTGGGTGGAACCCAATTCCAGGACGATGACGAGTTGGAAGAAGCGATTTTAGGCTTTCTATGCGGCCAGGTGGCAGAGTTCTTTGACTCTGGGTTCCATAAGTGGGTGATCCGAATGCAAAAATGCGTCGAACGAAACGGGGAATATGTAGAAAAATGTAAAAAGTCTGATATTTTCGAAAATGTATAGTTCACGGCAAATCAACCTGTTTTTCTGTATGAAAAACCTCTGTGGAACTTATTTAACGGACAACCCTCGTACAAAATGGCGTCAATAAAGTAGATACCCGAAATGGTCGATGAGCCAGAACAGATAGTATAACAGGTCGTAAATCTTTCCAAGTCTCTTCCGGGTATCATCCGTTTTATCGACGCCATTTTGTAGTTACATATGGGTTTGATGTTTCTATATACAACATATAAAATACGAGAATTCGAAACTATTATAGACACGTGAATGATTCTTTTAAGAATTAAACAATTTTATACTGCCCTTACTGCAATGAAAAATTAATGGGATGGCCTGGCTCATCAGTGGTGAACCCTTCCAACGGTTTCGCCAGTTTAATCTAACATGAGCCAGACCCTCCCATTAATTTTCCATTGCAGTAAGGGAAGTAGAAAATTGTTTAATTTTTAAAAGAACGCGTCTATAATAGTTTCTAATTCTGATAACAGATGGCGCCCTAATATATCATAATATAAAATACGACATATATATATTGCAATATGCAATGGCAAATTTGGGAATAATTAATATATTATAAAGGTGGGTATTTACCTTTTAGTTCTCCAATAAAATTATATACAAGAGGTATTTATAGGGAGAGAGATAACATTTATCCCAAGGTAAAGATAATAATAATGGGCGTCGTCAGCTACCGAGACGTTATCCTTATTTGCCGATAAGATTCCGAGAACCTCTCACACCTGTGGTTCCAACCCGGGGTCCAGGGATGATTGACAGGTGTCCCATGGAGCTTCTTGTGGGGTTGTAGAGTTACTTGACAATATATCATTAAACATCATGGGAAGGTATCGAGTTTCTATTCCGTCCTTATTTACCTGGATATGGAGAAGGAACCGCAAATAAATCATATTTAATTAACCACAATAAAAGGTTCAAAAAGTATACATATGGGAGAATCTGTATTCAGAAACGAAATTCAGCAAACCTACAGTCAACCCAGAGAGAGACGGGAGGGTAAAGTCCGGTCACTTGAGACATCAGCGACATTCCAAGGGGCGACCACAGGGGCCCGTTACTTGGAACCTCGGGACTATTAAGACAGTAGGGGATTGTGTGCAACACGAACGGCCGCCCGGCTTTGCCGGGCCCGTCTCTCTCTCTCTCTCTCTCTCTGGTTGCCTGGGTTCCTCTTCCAAACTTGTGGTGTGTTTATTTCTCTTTCCCCACCTTATTATATTGCCACATATATATTAAAATATACTAACTGGGGAGAAAATGTCCATTCTGCCAACAAACACAGGATTTGTGACCTTTTCAACTCTTCCTGTCACCTAGTGCCATGATAATTTGCCTTAAAAATCTCATTAAGAGAGTTTGTAGAAGGTGGGTTAATTTTCACATACACGAGAGTGGGTGTTTTTATCAGGCCTACACACGATGTATCGGAAAAAAAATAGCTCAATTCTTGAAACAATCAAATTTAAGTTGAACTATCTGAAAATAACCAAATTTGACCAATCTTAAATACTGATACATTCGGCAGCAGGTGTTGGATTCTCCCGATCCATGCATGCCTCATTCAAAGCCAAACGGTGTGAATTAGATTTGTATTTTAAAATTACAAATGATTGCGATATGTTGAAAGAGAATTTTCCAAAGACTAATAACCTGATGACCACCCCCCGACCTATACCAGTTAGAATGATGTCATGACAAAACACCTTTTTTCCATTTGTTATTTCTTATCGACAGTGGTTACCAATTTGAACAGCATCCACCTGTGTTCAATAGACGGTGTAGTCGTGTCGTGCTAATAACGTAGTTTATAAATAGTAGTAAGACCGTACTTACCGATAGGAGCGAACCTACATCCCCGTTATATTGGGATAGGAACTTGAATATCAGCACGACGTCAGCTTGCTCCACCACCTCTTTTAGCTCCCCATTCCCTCGACGTCCGAGATCCGCCTCGAGAAAATGAGGGAATACCTTCACGGTCGGGAAACAGTCGGACGAGAGCAACCTGTCGTAGAAAGACTTCCAGCCACGGTAGAGGTCGACGTTCCAGCAGTGGAACTCCGATATCTTGTTGGAGACACTCTCCAGTAGTCCAGCGGCCTCCACACCTGGACCACCGCCGATGCAGCACACCTTCAAGACACTCGGAAGTGTCGTAGAGACTGCCAACTCTTGATATATAGACTTGGAGGCAGATAGGTGCAATTTGCTGTATAGCTTGAGGTAGGCGCACCCGTAGATCTCCTGGTCGTAGTCCACCGTTCTATTACTATTCAGTCCTCCAGGGCTATAGCGATCTCTTAAAATATCTATGGCCCCGTCCATTGAGGTTGAGGAATGCTTAGCACTCGTCTCTGCCTCAATCCGGGCCAGTAATACCGCGACGTCAACCATAGCAAGCGAGGCGAGAAAACTGAGGAAGTGGTGTAGGAAGGTTTTGGTTTTGCTTTCTTCCTAAGCTTATCAACAGCTTGGTCAGCAGGTTTCGGTTTACGGTTCTGTGGCGGGGGTTATATTGCCAAGCTTTGCTTTAGAAGACACATATTTGGGTTGTGTATATGTGTGTGTGTGTTCGGTAAGATTAAAGACAATCCATAGTAACACATGCCGTGTGTGCCTTGTTGAAAAGTAAACCCGGGATGATGTGAGAGGAACGGAAACTAAACAGGCCGTAGAATGTCATCTACGTACCGTTGTTCTGTCAGGGTGCCAGGAATGACTACCAATGGGGTCCTGCTATCAAATAAAATGACATCTCAGACCATAACGCCCTGTTGTGGACCTGTGTGGTGTTCAAAAATAAGGCCAGGATCCACACGCTGCCCAGGACGTCTCCAGACATATTTGCGATGGTCGTCAGGACACAGTAAGAAACGGAACTCGTCACTAAAGACTATATGTCCCCAGTCAGCGCAGTTCCAAGTTGATCGCTCCCGATACCACTGTAGTTGGACTTGTCGGTGTACGGGATCAATAACAATGTATTATGGAAATTACAAGTTGAATGTAATGTATTTTACCATAATGGTCTAAATACTCAAACCTGGAGCAACAGACCTATTTTGAGCTGAACATATTGTAGGTTTCGCATTCCATTGCTATATACAGGGTCCATTATGAAAGTAATGAGCATAATGTTATTGTGACGTGACGATAGATGGCAGCACGGTAAAACCGTGGGAAATGTGGTGGAGGGATATGCCCTTTCAATCCATCCAGTCGTCAGTTGAGTTCGAGCAGTGTGAGGGGAGATACATGCCTATATAGTGAGATATATCTGCCCATGAGATATATATCCTATAATATGTCAATACACTAAAAATTATCATTCAATTAAGCGATATAAATGATTTTTTTCGGTGTACGGGTGTGAGAGGTAGACATCGCAACGGTCGGCAAGCTCGTAGATTCCTCTCTCAGTCGTCTTTTAATGGTAATTTTTGACACTTGTGTGCTGGTCACACGTTGGATGGTAGATAACGTCGGTGCTGTGACAGCCGTTCTGACAATCACTCTGTCCTCCCGTTCTGTTGTTTCCCTTAGTCGACCGCTGCCGTCCTGACGTTGTATTCTTCCGTGGTTGACCCGCTCTTGTCAACATTGTCTAATAACATTTACATTCGTAAATAGGCTAATATCGTATCCTATTCCAACTCTTTAATGCTTGGCTTGAAGGTTGTGATTTTATTATTAATATATCTATTTAGAATTATTAACGCTTATTTTGGATCTAAATATTTATTAAAAACTTCCAATATTTCGATGAGGCTGTTCGCCTATCTTACTCGAGGATTCTAACCCTGTAAACAAATCCATTTGTTAAATATTTAATCCAAAATAAGCGTTAATAATTCTAAGTATTTAAAATGGTTTGCTCGATTTTCAACATAATAAATCTATTGCCACGTTTTTATTTTAAAACGCTAATGTTCTGTTTTGTAAAACTTTAATTTTAAAGTTCATTATTTTAAAAGTGAAATGTTTGTTAATGGAATAGACATTTTACCTCAACTCATTTTATTGCCGCCTTTGTTTACAAGCCATTTGTTTTAATCCATTTTTACATATCGTTTTTATTGAGTTTTTACTAATTTTGCATGTACATCATTGACTTTTAATGAATGAGAAAAAGAAATTGAAAATAAACATATGAAAAATTAAAGTAACACCTTAAAGGAATTTATGTACAATTGAAATTTGTTTTTTTGTAACGTCTCACTATAAACAAGTTAAAACAAAGCATCTAAGGCTGCGTATCTTTTATTTATTTTCAGGCTCATACGCCCTTCAACAGGAGTTAATAAACGACTAACCATCTAATCTGAGATTACATTTTATATATGTAGCTATTATTTTGCATATTGGCCTGATTGAATAATTAACATAATCAGATTTACATATAGGTTGCATAATTTGGGAAATATTAATTCTAATTAATATGTGGTTATATGAATTATTTTTTATGAATATTATTATGTTGCATGTTTTCGTTTTATGTCATATTATTTTGAAATTTAAAAGATACGCAGCCCTAGATGCTTTGTTTTAACTTATTTATGAATTTAACAGGTTTTTTCTATTGATAATATATCTATATTATATATATCCCCGATATGGCGAGTGTGTTCAACCAGCAGGAAATATGTTCAATGATTATAATATGATACATTAGCTCAGCAATGAGAATTCGAAACCATTATAGACGCGTATGATGATTTTAAAAATTAAACAATATTATCTACTGCTCTTACACTCTAATGAAATATTATTGGGAGGGCCTGACTCATCAGTAGTAAACCCTCCCAGCGGTTTCGCAAGTTTAATCTACCATAGTTTCGAATTCTCATGTTCAATGATGTTCCAATGTTGATTTGTACCGTTTCACTCGTTCTTCCAGTGATTTTTCTAGTGTCGCCTATGCAACTAGTTGGACAGGAGAATGAAAGATAATATTGTTGATTCGTTTCTGCCTCCATAGTTAATAAAGTTCTGGATCATTGGGAGGCGGCTGTGTGCTGGTTCAATAATAGATATACATTAGAATTGATTGTAAATATTTGATAATAACATGGGATAACATTGCATATCTAGTTATAAAAAGCTAAAAAAAAAAAACTGGTGATATTTCGAACGAAAAGACCGCTCTTCAGCTGGCTTTATAATCGTTAAAAAGAGATAAATATAAAAGTTAGATACTAGAGTAAACTCTCCTATAACGCGATTAATGTGTTCCGTGTTGTATGAAATCGCGTTATAGGAATTCGCGTTGAACGAAATAAAACTTGTATAACGCGAATGTTGTTAAGGTAAATTGTTAATGACAAATGTCTTGTAAAAATGTATTGTAAAAAATGATGTATATAGGAAAAATAATTATATACTAAAACAAAACTAAATGTTATATTATGGTTGTAGATAAACGATAAAAATAACTTTGACTTGTGCTTAATTAATTGGTAGAAAATCTTTCTTTTGATAAATAATCTTTAAGATAATAAACTCAGTGATAATAAAACTTATAGATAAAAAAACTTGTTGGTATTCAAACTTTTAGATAAAAAAACTTAAATGTAATAAAACTTATCGGTAAATAAAAACACTATTTATAAACATTTTGGTAGAAAAACTTGCTTAAATATATGTTCAAAATAGTGTACTTGACTTGGATAATTTAAGATTGACATTGGATTAAATTTAGGTACTTTAATTAAAACATAAGGGTTAAATATGAAAATGTTTGACGCGCGTTTAAATGGCGTCGCTTCCCTTCTTGATAAAAGTTCCTTCTGCTTCTTTTTTCCGCCGCGCATGCGCACCACCTCTGATTCTTCTTCATCAACTACGGAGGCGTACCACTTCTCACCGGCGGTGGTGCCGCCAGAGGAGCTTAGCTAGATTTGGTCAATCTAGCCTCTCCAATTATTTTATATGCAAATGTATATATAAAAAAAAACAAATTAAAGTTTATTCACTACGTAATTTGTTTTTATATACATTTGCATATAAAATAATATAACATTTAGTTTTGTTTTAGTATATAATTATTTTTCCTATATACATCATTTTATACAATACATTTTTACATGATACAGTATATCTCCTTTTCAATTTTTCTTTTTTTCCAACTTTATTCATCATGCCTGGGGAGCAAGTTTCGTAATTTTTTATATTTGCAAAATATTTACATGCAAATTCTAATTTAATACCTTATATGCGTTAAAAATATTATTTTAAGCTTTAAAACTCAATTTAACACTATTTAAAAATTTTTACTTACAGAAACACATGTGCAATTAAATTGACAAAGCATACAACACTACTTCGTTCAAAAACAAAAAAATTGAAAAACGCGTGTGCATAAAAATTGAATGTATTGTACAGTTGTCAATATGGAAATTTCCGCATTTTATTTTATAACGCGTTATACGAAAATTCGCGTTGTATAAATAAATTTGTCGCAATTTTTTTATCGCGTTGTACGAAACCGCGTTGTAAAAACTCGCGTTATAAGAGAATCTACTGTATTTACAAATTTTATATAAAATTATATATATCTGTATTTGCATATTTCCAACTGTAAATATGTAAATAAAGAAAAATTTTACATATAATCTGCCTTTTACCTGTATCTTTTAGCCTTGAAATCCAGTTAAATAGCCGTTTTTGTCTTGAAAGCTCGTTTTTAGCTTTTATTAACTAGATACGCAATGGTAGCCTATGTTGGGCTATTGTAGCAAAATTAATAAAATTAAAAATTAATAAAATAAAATTAATTGTAGCAATATTAATTTATAAACATATTTTTGATTTTCTACGGTTGACAATATACACCAATACCCCCGATTTACACTGTACTTGTTTTACACGTTTTCGCTTTTACACGGTTTTCCAAATAAGTTTTTTTTTTTTTTTTTTTATCGCACTATACTAAATGCTACTGTGATTGAACACATGCGCTGTGTACACATCTCACGAGGAATCCCGAGCTTTTGTGCTGACTACATATTTTAACCTGTCAATGCATTTTATTTTAATTTCTGTGTACACCTATCCCCCGATTTACACGTTTTTTCTCAGGAACGTATCTACCGTGTAAATCGGGGGATAGGTGTACTATAAAAAATGGATTAAAATGTCAAGATCTTTTAGGATTCTTCCTTTTTTTTTCTATATTGTGAATATAGAGGGTAAGAGTAGGTAGTTATTACATTGAGCTGTGTGCTGTTCCACTGTAAGAAGAAGAAGAAGAAATTGACGGTAGATATTTATTATAGGTTAAAATCCTTGAAATAAAAATAATTCGTTCTTTAGATTTTCTAATAAAAGTATTATATATTTTTTTAATTTTGTTGTTTACTTCTTTATCTCTTTCTTACTTTGCTTCTTGGATCCTGCAGTCGAGTATTTTGTAAGACTTTGGGTCTTAATGGGGGCTTTTGTTGTTATGTTGTATATGGGTATGTGTATGTATATATCATACTTACATAATCTTTCTTTTTCTTCTTCTGTATATTCCCCACTTTCACAGGCCTATCTCTCTTGTAATCTCGGGGAGAATCCTCTATAAGACCAGTGTGTCTTAATGGGGGCTTTTTTGTGTGTTGTGTGATTCTAATAAAAATGATAATAGAGGAAGATTTTACATTTTTAGGCCGATATTTCGTAGGAAATTCAATAAATTGACATGTTTATATAATTGGAAAAGTCCACACACAAACACAACACAGCGCACATACAAAATGTTCATAATTAGTGAAGCATACCTTTTTTTTTTAAGAAAATATATAAAATTATTTTAATTTACAATCTTTCATATACATTAAAGAATAGAGAAAAAAGTATTTAAAGAAATAAATATATATAATGGACTTCGGAGCAAGCGTGTGTTAATCCTTTCCTACAAAGAGGGTTCCTGCAAAGGATTTCTTCCAAGCTCCATACCGCACATTGATGCTGGATGGACCGTCAGAGGCAGTGTTAGAGAAGGTGATGTTTTGGTCCTCGAAAATGGTGTTGAACACTGCCGAAGTCAGCCTTTCTTTCAGAATATTAAACTTGCAATAATCCGACTTGCCATCCATGTAAACCACAATACTGCCAGGCTTCATCCATGAGAATATCTCCTAAAAACACACATTAAAGATTTAATTAGCTACGAAAAATTTACTTCTCCAAAACACATAGTGTATCATATGTCTTTTAAAGATACTTCGGCCAGTAAATCTTTGTATTACCTCGACGTTTCGACAAAAATCTTTTGTCCTCGTCAGGAGCAAACAAAAATATAAAACATTTAGCAAAACGTAAATATCATTATAAAGCTGCAGGGGCGTTCTCACGCGATATTTCAAATTTTGTACAACATCTAAACCACGAGTCAAAATATATATATATATGTGATAAGATCCTGTCGACTTTTTATGTGGCAATATAGTGATAATAATGTGGTGGGGAAAGAAAAATAATCACACCACAAGTTTGGAAGAGGAATTTGGATGGCAACCAGAGAGAGATGGAGATGGCGGGCCCGGCTGTCCGCCGGGCGGCCGTTTGTGTCGAATACAATCACCAACTGTCTTAATTAGTCCTGAGGTTCCAAGTACGGCCCCTGTGGTCGCCTCCTGGAATGTCGCTGCTGTCTCAAGTTACCGATCCTTACCCGCCCTCTCTCTCTCTCTGGGTTGACTGTAGGTTTTCTTTATTATTCCTGGAAGAGCATATATTATGACATATATATATATATATCTTCGCTCCTGACGAGGACAAAATATTTTTGTCGAAACGTCAAGGTAATAAAAAGATTTACTGGCCGAAGTACCTTTAATTTTAAGAGCTATGAATGTCGGCCAGGCAGCCTCTATCTTTACGATGTATCATATGTATTATTGAGTGTTTCAATTTTGAAATGAAAAAAAATATATCTTAATCAATAAGACACAAAGAAACATGTGCAGGTTTCTGTGCCATCCTTTTTTACCTTGTACAATGGGAAATGAGTAAGCTCTCACCTAACTAAAGAAATAGTAGTCAACTACAGTTAAACCTCTCTATAGCGCCCCCTCTAAATAGCGCCTTCCTCTCTATAGCGCCCGATTTTAAATACGTAGTACGATGCGATTTACATTAAAATTGAACTGTCTATAGCACCTCCTCTCTATAGCACCCTATTTTGGTGAGTCCCAAGAGGGGGCGCTATAGACAGGTTTAACTGTACTATGAAAATTTTTATACCGGGTAAATATCCGTGTCTTTTTACATTTCGTCTTCGTTTCTAAAGAGTGTTGTTAGAGCTGTAGAGATTCCACAGCTTTCTGGAGAGCCCAAAGTCAACTATACAACATAAAGTTACGAGAGGATGGTATATTCATGTACTAAACGAAGATATTGTGAGATATAAACATGGGACAGTACCTATCTAACGTTTTTGTGTAAGGTATCTGCTTACCTGTGTATTTATTTCTATTTAAGGTGCATTAGAGAGTGTCAGAAATTTAGCTAATAAACCACACTATGTTATAATGCATTAGCGCGCCATATGTTATGCAAAATTTAAAACTATTATAGACGCGTATGATTCTTTTTAAAAATTGAACAATTTCTACTTCCCCTTACTGCCCGTCACATTAATATTTCTATTACAGTAAGGACAGTAAAAATTGTTTAATTTTCAAAAGAATCATACGCGTCTATAATAGTTTCGAAACCACAATATGTGTGTAAATTTATATATACACAGATACTTTATTAAAAATAGATTTTTTTAATCTAGCCCTTATAGATGGTAAAAAGAAATTATGGAAATTTCAAATAGAGACAAAGATCTCCAAGAAAAAAAGATCAAAGGGGAGTTTGGAAACTTCTAAGAGAATGATGATCTTTTATGTTAGTTGACAGGCTTTGGAGAACGCCTTTAGGCCATAAATATATATTTTTTTTTGAAGAAGAAGAAGAAACAAAAGTTAACGGGGACGAGTTTATTTTATTAAAGCTGTAAATTCGGCAAGCTTTCGTACTTTTACGTCCTTCGACAGAAAAATTGCCTGTAGAAGGACATCAAAGTCCGAAAGCTTGCCGAATTTACAGCATTAATAAAAGAAACTCTTCCCCGTTAACTTTTGTTCCTTCTTCAAGATGATGTCAGGCGATTCATTCTCTTATATATGTTATATAAAAAGATTATTTTATTTTGAATTATATAATTTTATAGATTCAAATACTCTGCTACATCGACCGCCAGAGGTCACTCTTCCCCGATGGCCGGCTCAAAACTTTTGTACATTATGTAAATAATATTTTGTTTTTCCTTGTTCTATTCGCCTTAAGTCAGGCAGTACTTTTATCAAATTATGTTTTTTTTTATATATATCCCATAAGCTCAATTAAAGCAATATCTGATCAAAACTATTTTATTATTATATTTTCAAGATTTTAACCACGACTGCATTACATTACCATAATCCTCAACATGATCAAATGAATCAACAGAAAATCTCATTCATCTTTTATTTATAACATATATGTATTATTTTAGTTCGAGGATGGTTATGGGACGGTGCTGATGAGTGATGATACGTATCCCTAAGACATCCCAGCCATGTTCCATTGGATTCAGGTCTGGCTGGCCAATCTATCCTCTCCGGATATCCTTTCTCTAGAGGAAATGATAAACTACCATTCTTGTCTCTGAACGACCATTACCATTAGTAAAATAAACTAGTGACTCTTCAAAGATCTCACATTGAGCTCAAGAATATAACTTCTATATCTTTGAGAAGTCAATGGGTCTTACTCACACATGTATAGAGGCCTATTCCAAAATGAAATAGTCTTTCTCTCTCTGATGATAATGGTTGGGAAGCTAGTTCTAGGTTATCTCCAGATAAAAGGATAGTCGAGAATCAATGTCTAAACAGGAATTGTGACTCGTCCTTGAAGAGATGATCTTTAGTCCAGGATTGATGACCACGGTACCGAATCTAGCGGTCTCTCATGTGAGAGGGATAAAAACACCATTTGACGTCTTGAATAAAGACCACCATAGATAAACTATTTGTCTTGAAACTGTCGTATTAGAGGTTGCTACGAGTTGGTGTCATCAACTTAAGGCGCTTAGCTGTCAAAATCAGATAGCGACCTTATTGGATCATGGGCGTATTTTTTTCCCGACTGTGCTATTTAACGATTTCAATCTGGAAATAGTTATCCTCTCAATAGCTCTTCATTAGAAACCATAATAGGAACTATTATATCAAGTCATTATATCTTTCAAATTGTTTGATTTATATAAAAAATAATACCAAATTGAGAAATGTGCGGCTAACAGAACAAGCACTTATGTGTAATAATCTCAAAAATCGCATATTTCCTATATATTTTAATAAATACAATTACACCTATCCCCCGATTTACACGGTACTTTTTTACACGTTTTCGCTTTTACACGGTTTTCCAAATAAGTTTTTTTTTTTATCGCACTATACTAAATGCTACTGTGATTGAACACATGCGCTGTGTACATATCTCACGAGGAATCCCGAGCTTATGTGCTGACTACATATTTTAACCTGTCAATGCATTTTATTTTTATTTCTGTGTACACCTATCCCCCGATTTACACGTTTTTCTCAGGAACGTATCTACCATGTAAATCGGGGGATAGGTGTATTTTAATAGATAAATTTATCAGATCATTTCATATATGTTTGCCTATTGTAGTTCTTACTTTTTTATATAGCGTCAAAAAATTTAAAATTCTAATTTTTGAAAGTGTTGGCTTAATTTTGGACCCCATTGAAAAACAGTAGCGTTAGCTTTGAGAGACCATAGCCTAATCACGAGAGGCCATAGCTTTGTTCCAAAATAACTTTATTAAGTACTGCTCAAAAAGAGAAACTTAGTTTATTATATCTTCAAAAATGAATATAATATGTGAAGGTTATTCACATATTAAACAAAATGTTAACGCGGGATTCAATCCCGGTTCATGGCTGTCGGGAATAGAGGGTGTTACCTACTGGTCCACCGACTTTTTATAGCCATACCCTAAAAACATAGCTAAAACCGGTCTCTCATAAAGGATGTCTCTCATCAGAATCGAGTGGTCTCTCATCGGAGATAAAATGTACAACTTGAACACTCCATATATAACAAGAATAATGTGGTCAGGATGGATATCGCGGTCTATTACGAAGAAGAAACGGAGCACCTCCTCGGGCTACTCACGCCTGAATACAAGATTCTTCTCGACAAATTCTTCGACATTATCATCAAACATGTTCCGAACATGATCTCCCCAAATGGCAGGGATCTGTCTAGATTCAAGGCGGCTTTAAGCTCCTGATCCGGACGTGCCCTCGGAGAGGGCTACGTCGATTGTATATATCTCTCTTCATTCCTACCATTATTATTACCTTATAACTCCCTTTGAGTGTAAAGATTGACGAGATGTCAATAAAGTTGTTTAATTGTCAAAAAAAAAAAACTTGGACATGAACTATAAAATCGATATAAATCAAATTTTAACGAATTCTCTTATTCAGAATGACAACTCAGAATTTAGTCGATTGAGTAAAACCTCAATAAGAAACCCACATACAACATTTCATAAAATATATTTCATTAAATTATTGAAACTTATTTCTACAAAGACTATTTTTCAAAGTTCAATTTACAGATAAGCATTTTTTTTATCGCATTCGCGTAATAAGGTGATGTAAATGGACTTAGAGTTACGCAGACGTATAAAAATAATTAAATTGTGTATATATTTATTTATTGGGTTTTGACTAGAGACTAGAGTAAATACATTCTGTCGAAAGATATGTAAATCAGCATTGTTCAGTTTTGAGATTAAATTTGTTTTGTTAAATTGCTTCTATGTAAATATTTTTAAAGAAGGAAAATAAACTTCTCTTTTTTATAAGTTCTGATAATTTTTATAGCTAGAGGGATACATCTTCAAGAAAAATAACAATGGCGACGAGGATGGGATGCGAACCCACGCGGGCAAAGCCAACTTTTTTTTAAATAAAAAAAAACCCTCGTGTTTATTTGTGTTGTAAAATATAGTTGTGAAAGAGGTAATGAAATAGATTTAATAAAAGTATCAAATTAAATAAAATAAGTGCCGATTTGATAGTTCTTATTGGTAATGGCGATTGTGGATTTGAAAAATTTTGATTCCTGATGTAAAAAGTCGGATAAATACACGCACTGTTCCTAAACTAATCTAAATAAAAATTATCTGAAAATAAACCAAATCTCACCATTCTTAAAGAATTGATACACTTGGCATCACATGTTGGATTCTCCCGATTCTTGCATGCTTCATTTAAAGCCAAACGGTGTGAATAAAATTTGTATTTTAAAATTACCCTTACCCTCTATAATTGCGATAAAAAGAATTCCCTGAAGACTTATAACCTGATGACCACCCCCGACCTATACCAGTTAGAATGATGTCATGACAAAACACCTTTTTTCCAATTTATTTTTCTTTTCGACAGTGGTTACCAATTTGAACAGTATCCACCTGTGATAGACCAAAAGACGGTGTAGAAATACTGGTGTCGTGCTAATAACGTAGTTTATAAATAGTAATAAGACCGTACTTACCGATAGGAGCGAATCTACATCCCCGTTATATTGGGATAGGAACTTGAAGATCAGCACGACGTCTACTTTCTCCACAACTTCTTTTAGCTCCCCATTTCCTTGAAGTCCGAGATCCGCCTCGAGAAAATGAGGGAATACCTTCACGGTCGGGAAGCAGTCGGACGAGATCAACCTGTCGTAGAAGGACTTCCAGCCACTGTAGAGGTCGACGTTCCAGCAGTGGAACTCCGATATCTTGTCGGTGACACTCTCCAGTAGTCCAGCGGCCTCCACACCTGGACCACCGCCGATGCAGCACACCTTCAAGACACTCGGAAGTGTCGTAAGGTCGGTCAACTTTTCAAATATGGACCTGGAAGCAGATAGGTGCACTTCGCCGTATAGCTTGAGATAGGCGTATCCATTGATTTCTTCGTCGTAGTCCACGGTGTTGTCACCTTGTAGGCCGTCATAGCTATAGCGCCTTCTTAAATTCGCTAGGGCTCCCTCCGTTATTCTGAAACGACGGGAAATTTTCATTTCTTCCACAAACCGGGCTAGTAGCGCTTCAACCATGGCGAGGAAACGTCTGACAAAGAACTGGTGACGTCCTACTTTTATCACAGAACTTCCTATCAGCAACGGCTTAGTTACTATCAGTGGAATCAGGTTCCGGTTTTGCTTTTGGTTGTTTTGTTTGTTTTTTTTGCGATTGGGCGTGGTTACCTAACTTTGGTGTGACAAATGAATTTGGTTAGTTTATATGCTAATAGAGAACTTTGGATTGCTCTTTGTGGTGTTATGGTATGTCTATGTGTTAGCAGAGGAATTTGCATTGCCTAATATGAGGTTATATATATGTAGTAAACCCGATGTGGAATGTACTGGGCAGTCGTGGTAGTGGGTGCGTGATGGGATTCCCGCACTGGGACAGCAAGAGACAGAGGCAGGTCTAGATGGTAACTCCAAGAAGTAGAGGTAGACCACGGACGAAGGTAGTCGGACCATGGGCGTCACGGATGCCCTAGGTCTACATCGCGGATAGGGGTGAGAAATCTGACCGACCGTATAACGGCGTCGCTCTGAAGACAACTTTTTTGTCTAATTTCTGGGCCTTTTTTATATGGGACGCCTGCATATGTTGGCGCGTTCTGATTGGCTCCCATAATCACGCCACCTGTCCGGCCACCTGTTGACGGGGTGATTGAACTCATTATCATAAACACCTGTTCGTCTGGTCTACCTTTACCCTTTGTTTTATTTGTCACTATTTTTACAAGGTCGATACATTTTTATATAGATATGGGGTTATAATAAATATCAGAAGAAGGTTGTGTTCTATCTAACTCAAAATATACTACATATATATATTAAAGTAAATTGATTTGTCTGCCTTTTTTTTTTTTTTGTGGAGTAGATTCATTTCTCTTTCTCTCTTTTAAATGAATTTCTTAGAGTTCTCAAAGATTCTATCTAAATAAATACAATTTTCTATACATCTTTAATGGTGTCATTTAAAAAAAACGTAGTTTAAGACAATCAAATCTTTCTCTCCGCCGTGTGGCTCGCGAGATACCGCGTTTTTAGAGATAGAAAGAGGAGATTGAGATTGAAACTGATTTATTACAAAGTCCATATAAGTTTATATATGGTTAAATACAGAATAAAGATAGAAAGAGGAGATATGAAGGTTCTGAACCAATTTTCGGAATTGGCCGCTGGGAGAACAACCAACACGATGGTGAGAGCGCCATTGAAAGTCGAGGTAGATGTCAATGTATAAATACAGAATTGTACAAATTCTTTAACACTACAAGGACATGTAAATTCGTCCTAGAAAGGAAACCGATATAAAAAACAGTATAAGAGAAGAAAGAATAGAATCAATAAAATTGGGTGAATTAGGTTGAGGCCGTGGAAAAAGACGACACAATTTCGAACCTTTCCAACCTGTAAATTAGAACCAACAAAAAATCTCATATCCTAAAAGTCAGCGGGCCAAGATTTACGAGAACGGACGCAAGCTCTCCAACTGGACAGCTTCGAAGGACCACGTGGGACTCCATTGTTAGAAACTCCAGGCAACAGCAGACTCGGCTAGATCACCAGCAGCATTATTCGACCAATTCTGCGTGCACTATATGAAGGAATTTATAGGGAAATAATCAATATACTAGCTAGTGAAGATGTCCGACCGTGTTCTAGTCAGACTAGATAGCCGATCTATCGGTGACCAATCTCCTGAGGGCATTCCCGTACAGAAGAAAGACGGAGAAGATTATCATAGGGAACCTGCCCATCGCAGTGAGGGAGGAGAACCACGTCCTACGATCATACTACCGGGTTGTCTCCTTGACCTATGAGGTAGTGTAGTGTGACGGCTCTACCTAGACCACCGGCAAGAGAGACCTTCGTATTTTTGAATGAAGGCTGGAAACTCCATCAGCTGGTAATTATCTCCGAAGGGAAATCCACACCCGCCTACATCACTTACAGCGTTGGGTGTAGTAGATATCATCGCCAGGGATATCGGCGAACCACCTGCCTCTTGGGAAGCCACGGGAGTCGTTCTGCCATCTTCAGGACAAGCAGAGTGGACCGGTGTTCCATCCTCCCTCCCATGAATCTTCAGTACTTACTTCGTATGTCGGCTGAGGAGAGGGGCTGACACCATCAAGCAGATTCCTTTGACATCTTCCAGTCCTGCAGCGTATTCGCCTGCCCGAATTTTGGTCTCGACGGGAACACACTGCAGACTCTTGGTCTCGACGGGAACACACTGCAGACTCTTGGTCTCGACAGGAACACACTGCAGACTTTTGGTCTCGACGGGAACACACTGCTGACTCCGCTGGTCTAGACGGGAACACACTGCAGACTTTTGGTCTCGACGGGAACACACTGCAGACTCCTCTGGTCTCAACGGGAACACACTGCTGACTCTTGGTCTCGAAAGGAACACACTGCAGACTCCGCTGGTCTCGACGGGAACACACTGCTGACTCTTGGTCTCGAATGGAACACACTGCAGACTTTTGGTCTCGACGGGAACACGCTGCAGACTTTTGGTCTCGACGGGAACACACTGCTGACTCTTGGTCTCGAATGGAACACACTGCAGACTCTTGGTCTCGACGGGAACACACTGCAGACTCCGCTGGTCTCGACGGGAACACACTGCAGACTCTTGGTCTCGACGGGAACACATTGCAGACTCTTGGTCTCGACGGGAACACACTGCAGACTCTTGGTCTCGACGGGAACACACTGCAGACTCCGCTGGTCTCGACGGGAACACACTGCTGACTCCGCTGGTCTCGACGGGAACACACTGCAGACTCTTGGTCTCTACGGGAGCTAACCACAGACTGCATTCTGCACTGGGTTGCTGTCCTCTACGGGAAAGCAGACACCATCTCCATCCGGGTTGGAGATGTTTACACCAAGGTCTTCTCTCTTCTCAACAGGGTGAGGCAGAGCTGCCGTCTCTTCAGCATCAGAATCGGGCCTCTGCTACCCCGCCTCAAGAGAATCTTGGGCAGCGGTAGCGTGGTCACCTAGGCGAACGTTCATCAGGCACGAGGACCGGTTTGAACTGGTGCCCCTGACCTTCGAAGAGTTTCGCATGTCCTCCGGGGTGGCTGTCAACTTCGACAAGAATTTCGGGCTCTGGTGTTATTCCTGGAACAACCAGACGGATTCTCCTCTGGGAATATCCTGAACGTTCAAGTTACAGAAACACCGTCGCCTCCCAGGCCTCACACCTGATGGAGCTGCTGGAACGAGCCGTCGCGAGGTTGACTTTCTTCACCCGCGGCCTGTTGCTGGTGGGTCGTGCCTACGTGGCCAACAGCCTGGTCCTGGGTTCCATTCTGCACCATCTCCACGGCTACGTTTAACCTGAAACCACCATCGGCCGACTTCAGGCGCGGCTGGGGCGCTTCGTGTGGGGAACGAGCCGAGTCTCGTGGCTCACTGGGGGGCATCCTGGGGCGTCCAGTTTTCTGTTGGATTTAATTTCCAAGCTTATTATCATTGATGACATTTTATTAATATTGGACTACTCTGTTGTTTGTTGATTGTTCGATAGCAGATATATATTTTGATTGCTGTATTTCCCATTATATATATCTTTCTTTATATTATGTTATAATTGTAATGTTTGTATGATTAAATAAAATCATTAATTAAAAAACTCCTTCATTAATTAAAAACTTCCTTCAATGGTTATGGGCCGAGCACTTCTCCCACCGCGCAAATAAAAAAGGCTTAAGTCGAGCGTCAACATTCTTGAAAATAAATCAAATTTACCGAAAAGGTAAGATATACACATCTTCAGAAAATGGAGAATAGTGTACAAGTTCCCAAATTCGACGGAAAAAACTTCGCTTCTTGGAAATTTAGGATCGTATCAATTTTAGAAGGCAAAGAATTGGACGACCTTTTGGAAGGTGATCCACCAAAAGATGAAGTTAAATTCAAAGAATGGAAGAAGAAAGATGCTCAAGCTAAAGGAATCATCACATGTGCAATGACTGACTCCTTAGTCGCCTTAATATTAAATTGCAAAACAAGCAAAGATATTTGGATAGCGCTGCATGAAAGATATGAAGGAGATAAAAAGAAAAGGATCATTGAGGCCCGAAACGACGTTTCAAGATTGACAATGAAGAAAGAAGAAAATTGGGAAGAATATCTATACAGATCAGAGAAGCTATTGGAACAAGCATGAAACCTTGGTGCAGAGATAGAAGATCAAGAATTCACCACTTCAGTGATCAGAGGACTACCCCAAAAGTACAACCTTGTTGCACTTCAACTGAATTGCCAAATGAAGGTAAGCATTTCTGATCTTAAAAATTGCTTAAAACTATACCATGAAAGATTCACTCATGAAGAAAAGGAAGGAAATTCCAAAGCATTCAATACAATACATAAAGAATCTTTCTCAAACAATAAGCATTTCCACAAAAATAGAAATAGTAATAAGCCTATTTGTTTCATTTGTGCTAAGCCTGGCCACAAGGCTATAGAATGTTGGCATAATCCTAAAAATAAAAGAGGGAGTGAAAATAAACAAACCTCAAAGAATAAACCTGAACATCAAAATAAGGCAAAATTTGTAAATTTGCAACCTGAGGAACATGTGTCCAACATCAAAGAATATGAAACTACTCAACAACCTGAAGAATGGGTGATTGATAGTGGGGCTAGCTGTCACATGACATCAAATAGAGATCTATTAAAGGAAGAAAGAGAGGTTCACAAAACAATAAAACTTGCAGATGACTGAAATAATATCCAATGCAGAAGGAGAAATTGAAATTGAAGGACAGAATAAGTTGATTAGGCTTAATGATGTCCTATATGTTGAAAAATTGTCAGGTAACTTAATGTCTGTTAACAAACTGGTAGATGACAATAAAAAAGTACTCTTTGATAAGGATGGAGGACATATAATGGAGGAAGATGGAGAGGAAATTTTGATGGCCCAAAGAATAAATGATTTCTACATAATCAAAACATCAGCACCAGAAGAAATTCCATCACAGGCTTTAAAGGCTACTCTTCATACCTGGAATGATTGGCACAAAAGATTGGGACACCTAAATGAAGAATACATGAAGCAAATGTTGAAGAATAATTCAGCTCACAATTTCAATACCCAATCCCAGAATATGGACACTTGTCAAGTTTGTATTCAGGCCAAACATCCTAGAACACCCTTTAAACCAGTTCTATATCCTCAATCTACTAGACCATTGGACTTAATACATATTGATTTGATTGGACCTATTCAAGAGGAATCAATTGGAGGTGCTAAATATGTATTAACATTTGTTGATGACTTTTCTAGAAAAATATTTGTAGAATTTCTCTCATCCAAATTGGAAACTTTTGACATCATCAGATCTTTCATTGAAGAAATTGAAAAGGAAAAAGAAATCAAAGTCAAACAATTAAGATCAGATAATGGAAAAGAATTCACAAATCATCAAATGACTCAATATTTAAAAGGTAAAGGCATAAAGCACCAACTGACAAATGTTTACACACCCCAACAAAATGGAATCTCAGAAAGGTATAACAGAACACTGATTGAAGGAACAAGAGCTTTGCTGATAGACTCACAACTTCCATTGAGATATTGGGCAGAAACAATGTCAACCTTTGCTTATTTGAAAAATAGAACACCTTGAAAAAAATTGGGATGGATAACTCCTGAAGAGAGATTTTCAAATAGAAAACCAACTGTAGCTCATCTAAAGATATTTGGATGCATAGCTTACTACTATGTACACAAGCACAAAAGAGGAAAATTTCAACCTACAGCCAAGGCTGGAATATTTGTTGGCTATTCAAGCACAAGAAAGGCTTGGAGACTAATTGATCCTGAAAATGAAAATGTAATTGAAACAAGAGATGTTAAATTTCTTGAAAATAAATTAGGAAAGGAAATACTAAACAAAAATGATTCAGATGACACTCAAAAATATTTCCTTTACAATTTTCCAGAAGAGACTATCCCAGAAACTTCTGAAGAAGTAGAGAATCATGATGATCATTCTCATTCTGATCTTGAAAATCAAGATGAACATTCTGAACTTCCTTACAATCTCAGACCAAATTTGAAAGATAAACTTTACTATGAGCTTTCTTCAGATGATGAACCTATTGAAGACAATGAAGACAAAGATCCCACCTATGATCCAACTGTAGGAGCACTCAAGCTTTCCCATGGAAACTTGCTACCATCATCCTATGAAGAAGCAATTAATCATCCTGATTCACCTTTGTGGCAACAAGCAATGGATAAGGAAATTCATTCTCTTCAGAACCATCATGTATGGGACCTTACTGAATTACCTGAAGGTGCTAAAGCAATCAAATCCAAATGGATATTTTCAAAGAAAATGGATTCTCAAACCAATCAGGAGATCTACAAAGCAAGACTTGTTGCTTTGGGCTGCTCTCAGGAATATGGGACAGACTACACAGAAACCTTTTCTCCAGTGATGAAAACAGATTCATTTAGAACTCTTCTAGCCTATGCTACAATGGCAGGATATGAATTTCACCACTTTGATGTTGAAACAGCATTCCTGTATGGAAAACTTTCAGAGACCATCTACATGACCCAACCTCCAGGCTACCAGGATGACAAGAAAAAGACCTCTGTATGTATACTAAATCAGGCATTGTATGGACTTAAACAGAGTGGTAGGGTATGGTATGAAACATTTACAGAATACTTTTTTGAAATAGGTTTAACACAACTTAAATCTGATAAATGTGTTTTTACTTTTAGAAATGGCAATTCACATTTACTTTTAGGACTGCATGTTGATGATATGATAATCATTAATTCAGATTCTGAAATTTTGCATGATATAATACAAAAAATAAGACTTCACTTCAAAATAAAGGAAAGTTTAACAACTTGTAAAATTTTAGGCATTGAAATCATTAAAGAGGATGTTAGACTGATTTTAAAACAGGAAAATTACATAAATAAAATTTTACAAAAATATAACATGCAAGA
Organism: Cordylochernes scorpioides; assembly: GCA_030710605.1. Taxonomy (NCBI): domain Eukaryota; kingdom Metazoa; phylum Arthropoda; class Arachnida; order Pseudoscorpiones; family Chernetidae; genus Cordylochernes; species Cordylochernes scorpioides. The sequence continues at coordinate 11,642,936 of CP092865.1, forward strand.
TTGCAAGCATATTTCAACCCCATTAGATCCTAACACTAATTTAGATAATTTTAATTGCTCTAAGGAAGTCAATAAGACTCAATATCAAGAATTAATAGGTTCTTTGCTTTATCTCTCAACTAAATCTAGGCCTGATATTGCTTTTGCAGTTACTCTTTTAAGCAGATATAATCAAAACCCTAGAGAAATGCACATGGGTGCAGCTAAGAGAATTCTTAGGTATTTAAAAGGAAGTAAGCAGTATGGATTAATATATACTAAAGGAGATGTCGAATTAAAGGCTTATACAGATGCATCATGGAATTGTGGCAGATCCAATACAGCAAGATCAACTGCTGGATTAACCTTTTATTTAGATAAAAAATCTCATTTCTTGGTCAAGTAAAACTATTCCTAACACATGTCTTTCTACTTGTGATAGCGAAATATGTGGATTACTTCAAACTGTAAAAAAGGCCATTTACATCCAATACTTTTTTGAAGAAATTACATCTAATTTTGTTAAAATACAAATATTTTGTGATAACAAAGCATCTATATTTTTGACTAAGTCTGGTCAAACAACTGATAAATCTAATCATTTAGTTAGATCTATTGCTTTTTTACATGAGAAATTGAAAAATAATATTTTTGACATTCAATATGTAAAAACTGAAGACAATATTTCTGATTTTTTAACAAAGGCTTTATCAAAGGAAAAATTAATCCATTTGTTATCTTTATTTAATTATAAGACCAACTCAATGTAAAAATGTGTGTATATAATATTACTTTGGTATCTAGGCCTAAATGTTAACATTTTTCCGGTAAACAAAAGAAAGGCAAGTAGCGCCACCACAAACCGTGACGTCACGTTGTGACGTAGCAGCTTAGCTATGAATGTCTGTCGACATTATCCTTCATGATATTTAGCTTGAAATTAATAGGGGGCTTTGTTGGATTTAATTTCCAAGCTTATTATCATTGATGACATTTTATTGATATTGGACTACTCTGTTGTTTGTTGATTGTTCGATAGCACATATATATTTTGATTGCTGTATTTCCCATTATATATATCTTTCTTTATATTATGTCATAATTGTAATGTTTGTATGATTAAATAAAATCATTAATTAAAAAACTCCTTCATTAATTAAAAACTTCCTTCATTTTCGAAGGTGGCGTCGCGGATCAACTCATTTCGCCTGCATGAAGGGGATCAAGGCCTTAGCACGCGACGCCGCCAACGGTTACTCTTGGCTGGTTCGTGCCGGACGTGGTTGACCCCGCCAGCTCCTGAGAGAAGACTGCTGAAACTCTGGGAGGCCACTTCCAGCATCCTTGAGCTGCACCACCGGGTTCTGCATCCCGTCAGACTGAGGTTCCTGCGTCTTCGATGCGATAACAGGTTCCTGCGGCCACCCGACATGCTGGCTTCCGAGCGCTGGCTAAGGGCGACTGTCGGACACTTCTCCGAAGGTGCTCTCACCATAGCGCGCCCTCAACGCGGGCAGCGCAGCACCTTCTGCTAGCGTCACCTGAAGGAAAGCGCTAGCTCTAGCTATCATGCGGAGTACGAGGGGACACTATCGTTTTGTAAGGCTCATCAAAGCCCATTGCCCTAGCCAGATGCGTTATTTTGGAGAACTAGTGCATCCCATCGTGGATGTGCCCCACTCCATATAATAGACAACCTGCGTCAAATTGCTTCACAGGTCGCTGACCTAAAGTTTTGTTAGGATAATAAAGATCGTTTCTCTAACTATGCAACATTCTTTCTATTTTAAAATGGTGTAAGTTTTAATACTTACTCTTAGACCTAACTATATCAACGATCTTTCAATTTGTAAAAGAAAATAACATTTGTTATTTCTAACGGTGCGTAACTCTGGGAGAGTATAGAAATAGGGTTAGTGTTATAATCTGGCCCAGAGAACTTCGCTTCCCTACTCCCGCCATTAAAATGATGAGAACATCCAATATAAAACTATTATCATCACAAGTCAACTACTCAAATTATATCAAACTATCATTTAGCAGTCAACTACACAAAATCTATCATAGAACGCTTTTGTTGCGAGATAAAAGATAAGTCTAACAATAGAGAACCAAAATCAAAAACACCTGATTTTACCGTCAACATCGGCTATATCTATCTGCCATTTCATCCCTGTGTCCACGTCACTGTGGTCCGTCAAATGGTTCTGCACGTGATTGCTGGACTTTGTGAAGATATCTGAAGTCCTAGAAGAGATAACAGTTAAAAGCGACATGTTTCCTTTATTGAAGAGGTATAAACTTGGCGAGAGCTTTCGGACATAACGTCCTTTAACAGGCTGTATAATACGAATATAAAAGACTAGAAGAGAAAGAAAGAAAGAAAGGATTTTTTTTCACTAAAATTTAAATAAAATAATCAATAATCTTATAAAATATTTCTACCTATGCAAATTACTATATACAAGTATATATTACTTATATTTTATAAAATTATTGATTATTATTTAAATTTTAGTAAAAACATATCCTTTCTTTCTCTTCTAGTCTCTCTTATATATTAAAAATAAAAAAGCATATCCTAACCAGGAGCACATGTGCTTTACAGAGGCAGAGTGCCATCTGGTGGAACAGAAATCAACTAAACATTGATCCACCAGATGGCGCTCTGCCTTCTGTAAAGCACATGTGCTCCTGGTCAGGATATGCTTTCTTTATTTTTAATATCAACACCTGAACCATTTATTTTTTATTTTTTCTATTGTTTTTTCATATATATATATGTGGCAATATAATAAGATGGGAAGAGAAATAATCACACCACAAGTTTGGAAGAGAAACCCAGGCAACCAGAAAGAGAAGGGGAGAGACGGGCCCGGCAACAGCCGGGCGGCCGTTCGTGTCGCACACAATCCCCAACTGTCTTAATAGTTCCGAGGTTCCAAGTAACGGGCCCCAGTAGTCGCCCCTTGGAATGTCGCTGATGTCTCAAGTGACCGGTCCTTACCCTCCCGTCTCTCTCTGGGTCAACTGTAGGTTTGTTTTATTATTCCTGGAAGAGCATATATTATGACATATATATAATTTCTCCTCTAGTTTCTTGTATTCGTATTATAAACCTGTTGAAGGAGGTTATTGTCCGAAAGCTCTCTCGTCAAGCTTATATCTCTTTAATAAAGAAACTCGTCGCTTTTGCCTCTTTAAGGACTTTACATAATACTCTGATCAAAAAGTTTCGACACTTTGCTCATAAAATCCTGAAAACTCAATATATTTTTACCCGGTTTGTGGCAAAGCAAGCGTCTCCCTTGGCTTGGAGACCTGCTAATTTTCAAAAATCACGCGCCACAACAGCGCGAGCAGCGGCTGTTCGAAGTGAAGCCATTTTGCCCGTGCTTCGATTTCGTTAGTCACCGAAATGGAGGATCAACGAATTTGCATCAAGTTCTGTGTGAAAAACGGATTCAGGGGTTCTGAAATTTTTTGGATGTTGCAAAAGCCTACGGGGATGCCGTCATGAGCCGGAGACGAGTTTTCGAGTGGTACAAGCGCTTAAAGGAGGGTCGGGAAGAGACCGCCGACAACGAGCGTTCCGGGAGACCATCCACATCAACCACGCCTGAAAAGTGGACAAGGTGTTGGAACTGGTGCGTGAAGACTGACGAATTACTGTCAGGGAAGTCGCCGAAGAAGCAGGGATATCATTTGGGTCGACTCAATCAATAATGAAGGACATTTTGGGAGTGAGAAGTCTCAACGCCGTTCTCGTTCCCAAAGATTTGACTTTTGATCAAAAGAACGCACGGAAAGAAACGGCCAGTCTCAATCTCGAAGCGACAACCGACGACCCCGAATTGCTGAAGAGGGTCATTACTGGAGACGAAACATGGATTTACGGCTTTGATTCGGAAACTACCCAACAGGCATCGGAGTGGCGCTTCAAAAATGAGCCGAGACCAAAGAAAGCGAGGAAGGCTCTCAGCAAAGTCAAGGTCATGTTGACGGTGTTCTTCGACTACCAGAGCAACGTTCATCATGAATTTAAACAACAAGGCTTTACAATAAACTGCTGACTCCTACCTGGGAGTTTTGAGGCGATTGAGGGAAGAGATCAGGCAGAAACGGCCGGAGCTGTGGAGGAGCAAGTCGTGGATCCTCCACCACGATAACGCACCGGCGCACACAGCCCTCAAAATCTCGAAGTTCCTGCAGGACCACTCAACCTCTGTGTTCCCCCAACTCCCCTACAGTCCCGATTTGGCCCCCTGCGACTTCTTCCTTTTTGGAACGCTAAAAAAAAGTTAAAGGGTCGGAAATTTCAGAGCAAAGTGGAATCGAAGAAGGCCATGAAGGCGATCCCGAAAACAGACTACCAGAGGTGTTTTGCCGATTGGAAAAAAAGGTGGCTGAAGTGCATCGTGGCCAACGGGGACTACTTTGAAGGGGACAATTTGAATTTGGTAGAATAATAAAGTTTTTTTTAACTTATGAGCAAAGTGTCGAAACTTTTTTATCAGAGTAGTATCTTCACAAAGTCCAAGAATTACATTCAGTTTCGCATCGTTGCTTTTATCTCTACCTAGAAATGGCATCCGGCGATTTCTCCTGTACAGTCCTTACAGATGTCTATAGGGTCGCTTCAGGAGCTTTCTTTAGCACTACTTTATTAAAACAAGAACATTAAGCCTCCAGGGAAAAGTTTTTTTTTTATATTTTTTATTTAAAAATCTCTCAAGCTTTCGGGCAAGAAAGCTCTTCTACTGGAGAAAATATCTTACATCATTAATACGCCAATAAAATAAGATTTGTAAAACGACATTTGAAAATTATACCGCATGTGTTTCTTTTCCAACGAAAAATCAAAATTTATTTCAAGGAGAAATAACGATTATTTCTAACCTTAAGGATGAAGTATGAATAGGAATTCCCATCCCTGGACACTTTCCCGTTTATCATTACTCTTCACAATTCATCCTTTCATACTTTATCCTTAAGGTTAGAAATAATCGTTATTTCTCCTTGAAATAAATTTTGATTTTTTTGTTGGAAAAAAACACATGCGGTATAATTTTCAAATGTCGTTTTACAATAACAAGCTGCATTATATTATATAAAATAAGATTTAAAATTAAAATAAAGTTCTTTATCGCTACTTTGTTTAGAGATCTGGTTGTATGTTTGTCCATGATTATAGATTTTAATTTCTTGAGGATAAAGGCTGCATTCATATTTTATGTAAAAATAAGAGACACTTAGGCCAGTTAGAGTTTTATTTTCATCTACGTTTCAACAAAAAATATTTTATCTTCGTCAGGAGAAATAAAAATACAGCTTTAAACAATAAAGGAAGAGATCTATACTCATAGACAAAACTTAAGGAAGTTGTACCTTTTAACATGTAGATCAGGATTCAGACAATAACTCTGAAAGATATACATAGTGACCTTTATTGAAGACACACGAGATAACCATGGACAAAACTTAAGGAAGTTGTACCTTTTAACATGTAGATCAGGATTCAGACAATAACTCTGAAAGATATACACAGTGGCCTTTATTGAAGACACACTAGATAACTAGGTGTATGAACAAAATTGGCTCTGCCTTCTTCTTAAAAAAAAAAAAAAACAGGCTTTATAAAATTGTTCTTAATGCCTTGCCAAATGCTATATTTTTACTTATTTCTACTGACGAAGATAAAATACTTTTTGTTGAAATATTGAGAAAATAAAATTCTAACTGACCGAAGTATCTCTATTTTCACAGAAAAATAAAAAGATTTTAGTTTTTATAGAATATATGGAACCAATCATTACTTTTTTTTTAAATAACGGATGTCTACAATTATTGAACTGAATGGCAGAAGGCTTGGCATATCAGTGGTGAACCTTCCCAGCGATTGAGTCAATTTAAACCACCAGATATAAATATAATTGTTGTAGTGTTGATTCTTCCTATATTGTATCTGTACTTGAAGGTTTATACTCTTGGTGATAGTGTTTAACGAAACTGTGAATTCTGTAATTGTAGATATTTCTTATATATAAACCAATTATATATAATGTTGAATGGTTCCATATTTTGCATACAAAGTGTGACAATTTGACAATTAAACAACTGTATTGACATCTCGTCATCTTTACACTCAAAGGGAGTTATAAGGTAATAATAATGGTAGGAATGAAGAGAGATATATACAATCGACGTAGCCCTCTCCTAGGGCACGTCCGGATCAGGAGCTTAAAGCCGCCTTGAATCTAGACAGATCCCTGCCATTTGGGGAGTTCATGTTCGGAACATGTTTGATGATAATGTCGAAGAATCTTGTCTTCAGGCGTGAGTAGGCCGAGGAGGTGCATACAAAGTGTGCTATTTTGTTTAGATTTCAGTTTGTTGATTCCAATACATTCCCATTCTTCATATTATTACAGTTTGTTATCCACTCTATCTGACAGTGGCCTTCGCAGACGGCTATAAAATATCGGTTCCCAGAGTAGAGAGGACTAAAAGTAGTTGTTCGATAAAATAATCCCTTCAATCAACCCACCCCATAACCCCCAAGTGAAGATATCGCCTTGGAATAACAATCTCGAAAGCACGCGCAACAGAAGCCCGCGTTGATTCTGCATTGAAACAAACGTAAACAACAAAAGCACTTTATTCAATTTTAAATCTTATTTTATCGGCGTTTTAATGATGTTTTCTCCCGTAGAATGGTTTCTTGCCCGAAAGCTTGAGAGATTTTTAAATAAAAAATATTTTAAAAAGAAACTTTTCCCTGGAGACTTAATGTAAGCAAATAGCACTCTGTGACACAATTGTAAGTGTAAGCGACGAATTGCTGTCTACATACATATATAGGCATGTGGTGTACTTGAAGCAATCACCACCTACACACCATGAATCTCATAGTCTGAATCATACGTACTTGATATGAATCAAATAAAATATATTTAAACTATTATTTTATTAAATTTATTAATGATGCATCAAACAACCTCTATATAAAATTCCAATTTACACGAAAAGTAGGAAATACAAAACCAAAAGCTGCACATTATCTGTTATGCAATATCCTTATGGTTGAAGGTCATATGGAGAAACAAACCAAAAGTTAATAATTTTACTTTCATTAGCCAATGATTCTAAACTTAAGGCTAACTTCAAATATTATGTGACTCAAACCAATCATATTGTCAGGAGGACAGAGTATTCCCTCTTATCTATACTGGATGGACCAGTCGGGGTAAACTGTGGCGCCACGTGGAAGGGGGACAGTTCTCCCCTCTTGTTCTAACTGCTGGGTCGATTTGGCTCATGTACATAGTAACTTTTATATTTAAAATCTCTCATATAACTCATTAAATAAATATTTAAAGTAATTCAGAAGTTAGGTTTATATTTTTCTCTTCTGTAAATTTCCCTCGTGGCTTATCTTTTGTTTATCATTCATAGTTTGTTTTTGCCTGAAATAAATTGCTGTCTCATCCTGAAGTTGGTCTTCCCTAATTTTCCACGTGGCAATATCTATTGTGAACATAAGAGGTTTTTACACACATATAACAAAATAAATGAAAATAACATTAATGTATTATCATCATTTTCAGACATAAAATACACTAATCGGCCTGTTTTATTGTCTAAATCGTATTTTATGGGCTCTCGCAACTATGATATGTGCTCCATCCAGATATAGAGTTGTATAACTAGTGAAAATTTCATTCATGTTAGTTACATATTGTAGGAATGTATTGTTATGTAATTAAAGCAAGTAAGAAGGATGAATCCGTAACCAATTTAACTTTGCATATTATTTATTATTAATAGTAATTATCACAAAGCAATAACGCGCCATCTATACATATAAAATGAAAGGATTTAAAAGCACGAATGTTTCTTTTATACATAATACAAACTTCTACTGCCCTTACTAGTATTAGAGCTCTGATAAGCGGTCTGGTGGATTAAATTGGCGAAACCGCTGGAAGGGTTCACCACTGATGAGCCAAGCCCTCCCAATATATTTTTTCATCGCAGTAAGGGCAGTAGAAGTTTGTATTACGTATAAAAGAAACATTCGTGCTTTTAAATCCTTTCATTTTATATATAATAGTAATTATACAAAACAAATTATTTATTTAGGTAACCCGGATTCCTGGAGCATACTAAAGTCGCCAACTATCTGGGTTGGCAAAACAAATCTTGGTATATGTTTATATATGAAAACAATAAATATTATATTTACATACAAGCTCCTTTTCAAACACGAGCTCAGCCATTGTTACGCTGTGTAATATTCCAATATGTATAAGCAACAACAAACAGAACTATATTTTTATCTTATTTATATAGATGGATTTTTTTAATGAAAATTTCGTGACGTGTTGAGGAAAATGGAGGTCATTTTCGAAAGCTTGACAGAAATAAATGAAATATTAAAACCAAAGAAGACATATCCTGACCAACGAGCACATGTACTTTTTAGATGGCAGAGTGCCATCTAGTGGAACAGAATATGTGTAGGTTTTATGTATATATACTAACTTGATATTCTCTAATAAATAAGTATGTTCGTGATTTTTTTTTTGTCAAAGAATAACTTCCTTAATTACTGTATGAAAAAGTGAAAGTTGTATAAGCTTATGATTTTGATTCTTTGGGGTGACCCCTCAACATTTGGCCCAATCTGAGACTAAGCCTCTCATTAGTTGTGACGTCACGGTGACGCCCGATGTAAACAAAGGCTATGATTGGTTCATTGTTTATATTAAAAATTAAATCTTGTTTAAAAAAAAAACAATGAACCAATCGTAGCCTTTGTTTACATCGGGCGTCACCATGACGTCACAACCAATGAGAGTCTTAGTCTCAGATTGGTCAGATGTAACCAAATTCTATGATTGGTTCATTGTTTATATTAATATTATTTAAAATATTAAAAATTACATCTTGTTTTAAAAAAAATAAACAATGAACCAATCATAGCCTTTGTTTACATCGGGCGTCACCGTGACGTCATAACCAATGAGAGGCTTAGTCTCAGATTGGGCCAAATGTCGAGGGGTCACCCATTTTATTGCTTAAAAAGGAACACAACAAAACAAAAAAGAAACTACAATTATAAAATGATTTGATAACTAAGAAAGAAAAAATAAACAATATAAATTTTAAAATGATGATGATAAAAATTGATTATGTCTACTAGAAAAATGCTTCTATGAATTTAAAAAAAAAATAATAATAAGAATAATTACAAACTTAACATATAAACTTCAAACAATTACTATTAAAATGCCCTTTTTGAATTCACAAGTGTCTTTAATAAAAACCAAAAAATGTATAAATGTGTTTAAACCGAAAAAAAATACTATTACTAATAAACCCTCATATAAAACTGAAAAAAATATTAAGTTAAACTTAACTGGTAAAGTAAAAAAAAAATAGTACAAATGTGATATTGTACCGGGATAAAGTTCTTTTTTTTTTAAAGCATCTCCTTATCGAGCAACTGAAAATTGCTTTTTTTAATGTTAAAGTTTAAAAGGTTTTTATCTATGTGTTAAATGTTATTATTAAAGTGTAAGATATTGTCGCAGAGATAAATAAAGCAAGGGCAAATTTACAAGGGTATTTACCTTTTAGTTCTCCAATAAAATTATATACAAGAGGTATTTATAGGGAGAGAAAGAGTCAGATGATAAAAACAACTTATCCCCAGGTAAAGATAATAATAATGAGCGGCGTCAGCCACCGTCCCGTTTTCCTTATTTGCAGATCAGCTTCCGAGAACCCCTCACACCTGTGGTCTTCCCCGGGGTCCAGGGATGATTGACAGATGTCTCATCTGGATGGAGCTTGACAATATTATCAAGTCAAATTGTTGTTTGAATATTGTTTCAAGTGTTGTATAAATATTGTTTTAAGTGTTGTATAAATATTAAAGTATATGTAAGATACTATCATTAAAATGTAGAATGTCTTAAAATTGTACAAAACTTCTATATGAGATTTATATATATAGATCATATTTTTATACTGGAAAAAGAAACTGAGATAGAGAGAAAAATATAGAATACAACTTTTTTTATATAGAATAATTTTTATTTTTGGCACACACAATTTACAAATGCAAAGATATATATAAAATAGTTACTACATATATATATGTTTTGAAAATAGGGCAATTCATGAATAAATCTTTAATTAAAAAGGAATATAAAAGGTAAAATAAATGATATGTGTATTATGATCCAATATATGCCTTTTAAAATAATATATATATATGTATGGTAATATGTAGAATTTTAGCATAATATTGATAATATATATATAATAAATATTTGTTCTTCAAATGTTATATATAAAATAAGTAGATTTTATATTCCTTTCAAACAGAAATATTGGGAGAAATTGATACTTCTTCGCTCCAGGAGCCTGAGTAACTTATATACAAGTATGAAAAAAATAAAAAATTCAAGTGTTGATATTAAAAATAAAAAAGGCATATCCTGACCGCGATCACATTAACATTTCTAGATGGCAGAGCGCCAAATATTCGAATTAGAGACGTTTTAAAATTATCCAAGTTGTACTGTATTTAGGAATGTGGAAAAAAAAAGGAATATAGATCAAACTGACGACTTTACACAAGATGGAAATTTTGCCGGGAGGAAAATGATCTAAAGAGAAAAGGGTCGTCTCTCTCGTCAAAGTAATGATATGACGTCTGGGTTAGACGTCTATTTTAACGGGAGAGGCGACCCTTGTCTTTTTAGACTCTACACAAATTAAAGTAATCCATAAGAAAGTATGATTATTCAACTAAATAGTGTGAAACATTTAGTATTGGCACATAAATACCATCACTGGTGGCAAACAGAAGCAATTTGGCAGATTGCCAAGGTAGGCTGTACCTATTTGGCAACCATCTTGTTGTTGATACGGTATGTTGTAAAATGAGAATTTAACAAATATTTTGATAGGTTTCCAGATCCCACGTGATATAGAATAAGTTACATTTATAATAACTTATAACGGATTTTTTATATATATGTAAACTATAAGAGATTCTTGAGATTCCTTATTTTGTATTAATAATGTACTAAAAAGAAATCTCTATTCAGGATCACATAACAATATGGAGTACACCGTTATTCAAATTGAAATATATATATATAGTTATCTATTTACATATTTACAGAAAGGATGTTGTGAGGTTCCATCCATCCCAGAATGTGTGATTTAAGAATAATTAAGATTTCTTCCACGCCTCATAACGGACGTAGATAGTAGGGCCAATACTAGGGTTGAAGAATGGGATGTTGCATTTGCTGAATAAGTTTTTGAATCCTGAAAGTTGCAGATTACTTTGCAGTTGAAAATATGACAAATAATCCGACTTGCCGTCCATGTATACCACAATACTTCCAGGCTTCATCCATGAGAATATCTCCTAAACACACACAAAAATGTAGGTTTTAATACAATCCTATGTTGGGTATAACATTTTAAAATGGATTCAAGGTAGAGAGAATTCATTGTATTCAAACAGGGACTCTGACACATTGTTAAGTACAAAATCGAACTGCTTTTCAAATGTGTAGACATGTGGTGCACTTACAGTAAAATCAGGTCACTAACTACCCACTATGATTATCATGGCCATGTGTACTAGGGATAATAAAAAAAAAGTTATTCATCTTTTCTTTTTTTTAACACTAGTTTTTAACTCCCATTCTCTACAAAAATACATTTTCTTTAAAATATTTGTAATAATATCGTTCTTAAATCTTAATTTTTTTTTTCAGAATAATTTCCACTCCGAGATGGTAGAATAAATGGGTAAGTACTTATTTAATCTTTAAAATCTTAATTTAATTGTTCAGTTTTTTTTTTTTTAATAAATGTCCTTGGTTAGCTTTTCTTGATTAATCAAAAATGGGTATTTGGCCAATTCTGGAATAATTAAAAAATCAACGAGAATAGTTGATATTTATTCCGATAGATGGCGCAAGCCATCAGCAACATTCAGTTGTACGATAAGGAGATGCCTTTTAAATAATTTTAAAGTTTTGTTCATGAGTTAAATAGCTAAAATATGTATCTTAATTATATTATATATATGAATCACTCTCTCTATTTAGAAGAGACTTTGTTTACTGAGTTTGCCTCTAAACGGCTGAACCAATTTTACACGAGAAATCTCACAAGCCTATTTTTTAAAAAAAGTTGCAGAAAATACAAATGTTCAAGTACAAATCCGGTATACCGGTTGCCTTAATTGTTTCATGTCTTTCCTGACGCGGTTTATAAAAAAAAAAAGATTCAAACTTTTAAGATTTTCGGTTTTGAAAACAATGCCTTTTAACAGCAATACGGGTGATAGCAGACCACTCGGAGCAGTGTTTAACGAGAATTGTTTCAAATTTCTGAATGTCTCAGCATACATAGGCGATTTACCAGTTTTAAAAAGTACAATTCTCAACCTGCAGCCCCAAAACACATTATTGACTGTATTGACTCATCTATTAATGAGCTCTACTCTTCTCCGGAAAACACTATCAAAAGTCTCAAGCTCTACAAGCATGATACATTAATATGATTGAGTGAAGATAAGAAAGAAGAAGACAAGTTTCAAAGAAAAAAAAAAGATGACAAGCTGTGTTTATATTTCAAATTATGAAAAATTGCTTTGACAATTTGAAAATGTAAATTATTTCTACCGCTTGTGTATTTTAAATATAATTAATTGAATTAACGTTGATTTGTTATTTCTTATCGACAGTGGTTACCAATTTGAACAGCATCCACCTGTGTTCAATAGACGGTGTAGTCGTGTCGTGCTAATAACGTAGTTTATAAATAATAGTAAGACCGTACTTACCGATAGGAGCGAACCTACATCCCCGTTATATTGGGATAGGAACTTGAAGATCAGCACGACGTCAGCTTGCTCCACCACTTCTTTTAGCTCCCCATTCCCTCGACGTCCGAGATCCGCCTCGAGAAAATGAGGCTCTACTACCTTCACGGTCGGGAAGCAGTCGGGCGAGATCAACCTGTCGTAGAAGGATTTCCAGCCACTGTAGAGGTCGACGTTCCAGCAGTGGAACTCCGATATCTTGTCGGAGACACTCTCCAGTAGTCCAGCGGCCTCCACACCTGGACCACCGCCGATGCAGCACACCTTCAAGACACTCGGAAGTGTCGTATAGACTGCCAACTCTTGAAATATAGACTTGGAGGCCTTTAAGTGCACTTCACCGTATAACTTGAGGTAGGCGTGGCCGTAGATGTCCAGGTTGTAGCTCACCGTGTTGCCGTTCCTCAGACCGCTCCGAGTATAGCGGTTTCTGACGGCAGTTATAGCAGAATTCAAGCTGATTAACGAATCGCTCTGCGTTTGCATGATCTGCGCTAGAGATGTGCCGACGCCAAACATTGCGAGGTGAGAAAATATCTAACGCGGTGGCCGGGAATGTTTTGGTTTTGCTTTCGCCCAACCGCCACCAATCAACGGCTTAGTCATTTTGGGTTTCGGTTTATGTTTCGGTAAAGGCAGTTTGTCTAGGTGGTGATATAAAAATTCGGTTCGTCTCTCTTTGTGTTGGGATGAATCTATCGGATTATATAGTGATAACGATAGATTTGGTTTTTGTCTAACTTTGTGATAACGGTGGCATGTGGTTTTGTCTTATGATTTCGCAGAAATTTAGTTTATCAATCTTTGTGGTGACAAAATAATTTGGTTTGCCTTCTCTTTTTGACCTGTGCCAGGATTTGGGTTTGTTTATCTTTGTAGTGGAAAATAATCCGTAGTAAAACATACAAATTTACCAAAATTCAAAACTATTATAGACGTGTATGATTCTTTTTAAAATAAAACAATTTCTACTGCCCTTACTGCAATGGAAAAATTAATGGGAGGGCCTGGCTCATCAGTGGTGAACCCTCCCAGAGGTTTCGCCAGTTTAATCTACTATACCGCTATTATATTACATTTTTGTAACTTCCTTTTATGGTAGATTAAACTGGCGAAACCGCTGGGAGGGTTCACCACTGATGAGCCAAGCCCTCCCATTAATTTTTCCATTGCAGTAAGGGCAGTAGAAATTGTTTTATTTTAAAAAGAATCATACACGTCTATAATAGTTTTGAATTTTGATAACAGATGGCGCGCTGATGCATCTTAATATAAATTTAGTTTGACTTATTATAGTGGACGAGAAATTTGGTTTGTGTCTTATGCTTATAGTGGTGAAGGAATTGAATCTGTCCTTCTTTGTGGTAGTGGCATTGGAATTAGGTTTATCTGTCTATTTTAAGATGAATAAAATAGTTATATATAAAAAAAAAACAAATTTTGACTCCTCACCTCATGGTTAACACCGGTCATTAGACGCAACTCTGGCATGTGCCGCTGTTTAAGACCGGTTTCGCGACCTGTCCTGTGTATGTGATCGCCCCTGACGCTGTAACCGAAGGACAGAGGGCAAATGGTTTAGCGATTCGACGGCGCGGGCTGATCGGGAAATTGACTTACGCAGCGACCCGTTTGACCGCGCTATGATACTTTTGGAGTACTTTTGTGTGGTTGGTTGTCTTAGTACTGGTACCCTCACTACTAATCCCTGATAAAATAGCTCAATTTAATTTATATATATATATATGTCATGCTTAAATGTGATTGGTTGTTGATTTGTCATGCTTAAATGTTATTGGCTTAGTACCTCCATTGTCGCCATGATTGCAATCCTCCAGGAAGAAGAAGGCCTTTGAACTTAAGTTTTATGGGTCCTGGGCAGTGACCTTTACTTCCTGGATGATGCAATCCTGGTAATTGTTTTTTCCCTTCTCGCGAGGCTTAACTATTATTAAACCTTTTGACGATACATTATACATAGATTGTGGTGGGGTTACATATTCCTATATACAGATTATCACATATATGTTTTCATTAACAACATTTTTTTTAGCTTACACTAAATTCTTTATTTTTATTAAAAAAATAAAATCTATCGTTTCCCAGAACCTGTTGAATTGTGCCTGTTTTATTTTCTCTTATTATCTAATCAACACCTGTCTCTCTCTTCCCTGGCCTGGGGAATCTAACCTTTTTTGAACAACCTTGGTGGAGTGCAACACCTTGATACTTTGCTATAGTGTATTGTCTGCTTGTTACGTCCATTTTTTGCGCTCAAATATCATAGACTTTGGGTAGTAGCCCGTAAAATCACATTTTACTAACTCACATTATAAACAACAGTTTGTTTCATCCAATCTCGTTGTACGTGGGTGGACATCTTCTATCTTATCTCCATTTATCATTTAAAGGTGTCTAGTGTATGCATCTTGAGCTTTTGATGATGGTTTCTGTGCTGGGGATGAGTAGAAATCATTGATGAATATGTCAGTACAGTCAAATGATGTGTTTAGAGAGCATGCAGGTTGAATTTTAAACTTGATACATAATAAGAAAATATCGTACCCCACTCTGGAAGGTGATTGTTCGTAGATGACCAGAAATCTAAGAAATGCTGTTTCCTTAGAAGAGTAGACGATGTTTGTTCCCTCAGCCCTGTACCAGTCATAGTAGGAAAATATCGTACCCACTCTGGGAAGTGATTGTCTGTAAATGACCAGAAATCTAAGAAATGCTGTTTCCTTAGAAGAGTAGACGATGTTTGTTCCCTCAGCCCTGTACCAGTCATAGTAGGAAAATATCGTACCCACTCTGGGAAGTGATTGTCTGTAAATGACCAGAAATCTAAGAAATGCTGTTTCCTGAGAAGAGCTAACGATGCTTGTTCCCTCAGCTCTGTACCAGTCATAGTAGGAAAATATCGTACCCACTCTGGGAAGTGATTGTCTGTAAATGACCAGAAATCTAAGAAATGCTGTTTCCTTAGAAGAGCTGACGATGCCTGTTCCCTCAGCTCTGTACCGGTCATAGTAGGAAAATATCGTACCCACTCTGGGAAGTGATTGTCTGTAAATGACCAGAAATCTAAGAAATGCTGTTTCCTGAGAAGAGCTAACGATGCTTGTTTCCTCAGCTCTGTACCAGTCATAGTAGGAAAATATCGTACCCACTCTGGGAAGTGATTGTCTGTAAATGACCAGAAATCTAAGAAATGCTGTTTCCTTAGAAGAGCTAACGATGCTTGTTCCCTCAGCTCTGTACCAGTCATAGTAGGAAAATATCGTACCCACTCTGGGAAGTGATTGTCTGTAAATGACCAGAAATCTAAGAAATGCTGTTTCCTTAGAAGAGCTGACGATGCCTGTTCCCTCAATTCTGTACCAGTCATAGTAGGAAAATATCGTACCCACTCTGGGAAGTGATTGTCTGTAAATGACCAGAAATCTAAGAAATGCTGTTTCCTTAAAAGAGCTAACGATGCTTGTTCCCTCAGCTCTGTACCGGTCATAGTAGAAAGTAGTGAAGTACATAGTGGAAAAACCTCGTACCCACTCTGGGAAGTGATTGTCTGTAAATGACCAGAAATCTAAGAAATGCTGTTTCCTTAGAAGAAAAGACAATTCTTGTTTCCTAAGCTCTGTACCAGTCATAGTAGGAAATACATAATGGTAAAACCTTGTACCCACTCTGAAAGATCCGTAGATGACCAGACACCAAACTCTGAAGAACAAACACTACCATATATGTAGTACAAACATCTACGAACTGCCACTCTCCATTGTAGTTACGGGTATCACGCCTGGGTTCCAGACTGATCCCAGCGCCAAGGTTAAGGTCATTGCCGCCAGTAGGCGCCACGGTCGATAGTGTTGTGTACAGTGAGGTGGTCACGTGACAGGCAGCCGATGAATCATCAGCTCCGTGGTGCCAGATTGGTTCCTGTTTTGGGGTTTCTCTCCTTCCCCCTTCTTACTTGGCGCTTCCCAATCAAAATCTTTTGGTCCCAGAGGCTTCTTGAGAAATCAAGAAATGGGGGTATTTAAGGCCAAACTTGCGTAAATATATATATATTTTTTGACAAACGTATGTATTATGAAAAAGGCATCTCCTTATCATGCAACTAAAAGTTGCTGATGGCTTGCGCCATCATTCGGAATAAATATCAACTATTTTCATTAATTTTTAATTATTTCAGAATTGGTCTAATACCTATTCTTGATTAATCAAGAAAAGCTTACCACGGGCGCGTTTCGGGCTGTTGGCCCTCATCAGCGTGGTGCAAGCTGTACCTCAACGACCAAAAAATTGGTCATTCGGGCATTCTGAAAAATCATGAAACGGGCAGTTAAGGCCAATTCTGGAATAATTAAAAATCAATGAGATTAGTTGATATTTATTCTGATAGATGGCGCAAGCCATCAGCAACTTTCAGTTGCACGATAAGGAGATGCCTTTTTCATAATTTATGCACCTTATCCCAGTACAATATCACATTTGTACTTTTTTTTTCAAAACGTATGTATGTTTATTTATTTATTCTTCTATAGATTCTTCAATATTGAACCAATATGGCTGAAATTTTAGCATTATATAGAGTTAAGTTGGGAATAGATTTTGTCACATTTTCATTCAAGGGGGAAATTTAAATTAACAAGACACACACACACTAGACCAAAATGTACCTATTTTTTAGTCAGATAATGATAGTGATGGTATTTCTGTATTATGTCTGAAGGAGATTCACTCGAAGAGACAACGGACGAAGCCATACCATCATTTTTAATAGGCAGAAACAAGATTCTGAAAAATATTCACTCAAGGAGAACACAGGTAAACTCAGGTCATATTAAAGGAAAGTTAACAAAGGGCCACTTTAACTTTGTTTCCTTTATAAAAGTAATAATTATAAAATTAACAAGTAGGTGAAGGTGCAGTTAAAAATATAGGATATTAAAAGCCTATTCAAATTAAACCAATAACTAATTCACACTTTTTTTCAGATAAAATTTTGATAATTAGATATGAGAGAGAGATTGAAACTGATTAAATATAAATATGAATAAATATTATTATATAATGATAAATATATGAATAAAAATAGATAAAAATATATATAATAATTGATACTACTATAAAATGTAATACTATAAAAATATATATACAAGTCGCCATTGGTGGCACCCATCGCGGGAAAGACTCCGCCACCGATGGACTGCGAGAGTTTTCTCCTACAGAGTGGGCAGGTCTGTTGGTGATGGATCTCAATAAATATTCTCTTTCTAAAATATAAAACTTCTTTATTGAAGGTACAAAAATTGCTAAATATATCTAAGTAAACATTACTGATAAAATAACATCTCTCTCACCACACCTCTCTATTAACTCTTACCTATATATACATTCCTGACACCACAGATTTTAAGTCACAGATTATTACAATCATAGAATAAATATTTGACAATAACATCCAACAAGGTCGAGGTGTTGGCTGGTGTTACCCACCTCAATACCAAGATGGTACTTGTAGATGGTAGCCTTCGCCACGTTGGTTAACTTCATCCCCTCGGGATGGAGGCCGACGCCGAACAGTCAGGCCTGCAAATCTAGGGGCATTTCGCAGGAGGCGAACACCTCCCGGAGCAGGGGTCGCACGGCTCGGCAACTCCAATATCTGTGGGTCAGCGAACCATCGCTGGACCCACAGGCGGCACAGTTGGCACGCCAGAGAGAGAGAGAGAGAGGGATACGCCCGTCCAAGAAGCTAACCTATACGGATCTCTTATATTCAATATAGAATTTTGATATATTGTTATAATCCTCCTGAGCTATATAAAATAATTACACGCTTATTCTCTAATGAAGTCAAAGCTGATTGGGGTCACATGACAGTAACCTATACGTATCAAAACCTAACTAATAATTTGAAGTTAAAATATGGTAGTGGTGGTGATGCTTATCTCCATGGTTAAACCAATTCCTGAAGTCCACTCCTCTCCAATTTTGTGATGGTAGTTATAGGGCCTGGAAAATAGGTCCTCTATTGTCAGTTCTGATCATGACAAGATATGCTCCGGAGAAACTTCTGCACTATTACATTTCAAGCAGTTATTGAAGGGTTTTTGTCCATTTTGAAATTTTAAGATTTTTATATGGCCACTTCTTAGTCTTGCTAAAGCTGTTTGTTGATTTCTATTGAGTTTTTGAAGTTCTTCTAATTGTTTCAATGGTTTGTACCAGTGATGATTTGGATAAGCTGTCAGTTAAAATATGGTTATAATATTGGGATATAACATTTCAATAAACACTATTGCTCTAAAAATAATTGCTAGAGTATACAAATATAAAAATTCTATAATTATCTCTAAGACAAATTTTTGAACCGTTCAACGAACGGGTCTAGAACGACAGCCAGTTTTAAACTTTATAAGTCTTAATAAAACAATATGTTAAGACAACCATAATCTCCCTAGTCACACAATTCTATATACAGTTACGAGCGTCTTTCCTAATCAGTCGTCTCTCTCTGTCACCGTTTGCTTTTTTTTTTTTTTTGAATGTCGCCCTCCTATTGGTTGGCTACGGTCACGCCACCTTTGCCCCCCCCCCCCATCATGCCTCCCCCACTCGCTTTTTCGTTTTTGTAACTATTGTTTTGGAGCGGGTCGCTCTTTAAATAAATGCATATATTAGCTAATAACTAAATGGAATCCTCTCTTTCCTTTTCCCAGTAAGAGACGCCTACGGAAGCCAACAGTACATAGACAGATAAAGCACATAGGCTATAGGTATTAACTAATATATGCATTTATTTAAGGCGCCAATTTATAATTGTAACAAATAGTATTTGAATCAAAACATTCAATCGGGTAAAACACGGGCGTTGCCCGGGTCATTCGGCTAGTAGATTATAAACATAAGTCAGGGAGATGAGATTCTTTATATAAGAGGGCGGTGGTACAAGCTTTTCTACGGGTACAAGATGACACGAGTGGCAATGGTTTATATATAAACACTTTCAACAAACATTCATTAAAAGTAAAACGACATTTGAAAATTATATCGCAAGTATTTGTCCGTTTATCATTACTCTTCACAATTCATCCTTTCATACCTTATTCCTAAGGTTAGAAATAATCGTTATTTCTTCTTAAAAAATAAAAATAAATTTTGATATTTCGTTGAAAAGAAACACTTACGATATAAATTTCAAATGTCATTTTTTACAATCACAAGTCGCATTATATTATATTTATTAAAAGTGTATATTGATATAAAAATTATTGCTATACTGGTGTCATTTTGTACTTGTTTAAGAGCATCTTGCATCAAAGCTTGAACGATTGTCCTCTATAAGAGAAGTTCTTCTCCCTGACTTGTGTTTCTTTTCTCTCTCTCTCAATTTCTTCAATCTCAATCTCTCTCTCTCTCTCTCTCTCTAGCGATAGCTACCATCTACAAGTACCATATTGGTCTTGAGGTGGGTAACACCAGCCATCACATCGACCTGTCCACTCTGTGGGAAAGAACTCTCGCAGTCCAACGGTGGCGGAGTCTTTCCCACATTGGGCGCCACCAATGACGACTTGTATATATATTTATACTAGCGGATGTGCCCGGCTTCGCCCGGGTTTTACCCGAGTAAAGGTTTGTCTAATGAACATTTGTTAAAACAATTCTCTATAAACTTATAAAAAAAATATAGATATATTTTGACTAGCCGAATGACCCGGGCAACGCCCGTGTTTTACCCGACTGTAGATGTTACAACGGTGATCCTTAGGTCGCTGGTTCAAATCCGGCTCGAGGGAGCCGGCGAGCACGTGACCTCCCTGTGCGCGCGCATCCGTGACAGAGGCCGATGAGGAAAGACGGTCGTGACTATATTATTTTGATATATATGTATTTTTATCAAAATATTGTTTTTATATTTATATCTATTTATTCTCTCTCGTTATTTATCATTTTATAATCGTATTTATTCGTGTATTTAACCTTATATAATCTTATATGGACATTGTAATAAAAATCAGCTTCAATCTCATTCTCTCTCTATTAATAAATATAATAGGTATATATCTCTCTTCAAGAGAGAGCGCAGAGCGCCAACTACCCGGGGAGTCCAGCTCACTAGTATGGACTAGCGTTGAGCGCTTTTACTCGCGTCCTGTTTTTATTGCTGAGTTGAACCAATTGACCAGAAATTTCCATGCTGAGGTCGAGTCTGGCCATAGATGTAAGGTTGAGGTGGGTCAGTCCAAGCAGGATAGCTGTTTGTATCCTATGTCACAGTTGACCAGGAAGTTCCATGCTGAGGTCCAGTCTGGCCATAGATGTAGGATTGAGGTGGGTCAGTCCAAACAGTACCAGTTGACCAGGAAGTTCCATGCTGAGGTCCAGTCTGGCCATAGATGTAGGATTGAGGTGGGTCAGTCCAAGCAGGATAGCTGTTTGTATCCTATGTCACAGTTGACCAGAAAGTTCCATGCTGAGGTCCAATCTGGCCATAGATTTAGGATTGAGGTGGGTCAGTCCAAGTAGGATAGCTGTTTGCATCCTATGTCTCAGGAATGCTGGACAGTTGAAGTGAAGATGATCCACTGTCTGTGGCTCTTCTGAACAGTGGATGCAGGTAGGGTCTGTTTCGGGATGTACACGTGTAATGTCTGCCAGGACATGGCCCGTGAGGATGGTGGTGGGGACTTCAATATAAGTCAATGTATGAATAAGTAAAAGACAATTCGCTGAGGGAAAAGTTTCTTCTTTGCTAAGAAAAAGAAGAAACGCTTCCCTAAGCGAATTGTCTTTTACTTATAACTAGCCGAATGACCCGGGCAACGCCCGGGTTTTAACCGATTAAACGCTTTTATTCAAATACTATTTGTTACAATTATAAATTGGCGCCGTGGATGTCATTCTTGTGAAACGTCCCGCTCCAAACTTTGTGTCTGAGAAGCGATATTTTTATAAAGAGATGATCTGGCCTTGTGTCTTCTGCTCGAATGAATGTTTTTCTGTTAGAATTTTGTTCCTGCATACTAAAAATGAACTGGCTTCACCCGTGGTCTCTGCTTTTTGGAATTTTTCAGGATATAATTTTGTATCTGATAATCAAATATGATACAGCAATATTGTCATAATCACTTTCTGACTAAAAAAAACAACTATTTTTGCCCAGAACCTGTCAAATGCTTATAAAAAATGGCCATATTTGGGTATTTATTCCATTCACAAAAGCAAGCGGTGACAGAATTGTTGATTGATTGTTGATTGATGACTCTGATACTTGTATATTTTAATTTTACCGAAGGGCTTATATATATCAGGCCTGGCCAACCCGCGGCCCGCCGTAAAATATTTTACGGATCGCCAATTAACGTTATATTTCTTTTGTAACTTTCATTTCTCGTCTGTATATTCAAAAACAGAAAAAAATATATTGAAATAAATTATAATATTTTTTTATATAAAATATGTCCCACAATTTTTAAAATACATATTTGATTCCATAAAAAGGAAGAAAAAAGTTAGGAATAATGGTAATTAATAGCGAAATATTTTTTTAATTTTTAAATTGTTATTATTATTTTTATTTAAAAAATCAGCCGAAAAATAATAAATAAAACCATTAAGCATCAAGGAAGCATTAGGTATTTTTTAAAATACATTTTAAAGTTAAAATTTTGCTATAGTTAAAGTTTTTAGACCTTTTTTACGATTCCGTGCGGCCCGTGGCGTCATTTAGGTTGGCCAGGGCTGGATTATATTATTAACAATGTATGTTTGTTTATTTGCACTCCCTTTATGCGTTTCCTCAATATTTAATCAATCTGTCTGATGTAAATATAGATTTAAGTTTGTGAAAAGGTGTTTTTATCATATTTTCAACAAATCAAAATTAACTCAGTACTAGATAAATTTATTTATTTATAGTCAGAAAATGATGATAATAATATTGATGAGAATCATATTTGATGGGCAGACACAATAATAATTCAGCGAAACATTCACTCGAGCAGCGTATGTAAATAAGGAAGATTCAAAAAGGCCACATTCACACTATTCCATTAAAATCTACAATTTAAAAAATCCATAAATTTAATAATTATGTGTATAGATGAGATTGCAGTTTAAAATATAGACTGTATAAAGCCTATTTTAATAAAGATAATTGCTAATTGACGCATTTTGTGATATGATTACAATTTACACACAATTACAATTATTTTATTTCCAAAGCGCTATATCCCGCAAGGGATACTTGCGCCAAACAAGGAAAAAGTTTATTTACATAAGTTATTTACATTATTCAACGCATGAAAACATTAGAGATCCAGATTTTGTAGAAAGTTTTGAATATATTTACAAAATGAATTGAACTTTAAATATGATTTTTATCGGAAATCAAATCGTTAAGTTCACAAACAACTAGTTAATTCTTCATTCTATAATCTTGAAATGCTGGGCAATCGATCAGTAGATGTCTTGAGGTTTGTTCCTCAATACCACAAAAGCAACTTGAATCCTCCACTGCCTTTATTCTATTTGAAAACTTTTGAAATTTCCGTGGTTTGTAACAAATTGAGTACACCTATCCCCCGATTTACACGGTACTTTTTTTTACACGTTTTCGCTTTTACACGGTTTTCCAAATAAGTTTTTTTTTTATCGTACTATACTAAATGCTACTGTGATTGAACACATGCGCTGTGTACACATCTCACGAGGAATCCCGAGCTTATGTGCTGACTACATATTTTAACCTGTCAATGCATTTTATTTTTATTTCTGTGTACACCTATCCCCCGATTTACACGTTTTTCTCAGGAACGTATCTACCGTGTAAATCGGGGGATAGGAGTATTATGTATTTTGTGATATAAAATTAAACTAACTTGCTTATTTTGGTAATCAGAAAATGAGAGGTTAATATTGTTGAATCAGGATTGTGGTACAATGATTTCTTATAATAATTATAGAACAAGGGTCGGCAAACCTGCGGCTCGTGAACCACATGCGGTTCTTTGAATGTGAAGCTGCGTCTAGTACCCCCATAATTAATTTTAAAAAGACATATCCTGATCTTGCTCACATGAGAATTTTTAGATGGCAGAGCGCCATCTAGTTGAAACAAAAATAAACTAAACGTTAAGTTAACTTATTCCGAGATATTTAACCAACCTCTAAATAATTTTATGCGAGTACTATTTATTGTTGGCAATGAAAAAATAATTGTGGTTCTTTAAAAACTTTGAAAGTTTATAAATTGTAATTTATTTATTTATTTCGTCTCAATTTACAGATGTTACATTCGAGCACAGCTCGCGAGTCACCTTGTCCTGGCTATTTACACATGGGGTGGAGTAGAGGTGGTCCCCCCGGACCTTTGCAGCTGTTGGGCGATGAGCTCTTAACAAAGTGTCAGGGCCGGGTCGTCGGAATCGGGGATTGATTTCTCCTTTATTTTGTAGAATATCTTGTATGGTTGGATTATTTGAATTTTGTATTTGAAGGTATAATTTCTTAACGGAAGTTTGGTATATATCTTCTATATCGGGTTGGTTTCAAGTCCTCCTTCAGTATCTTGTTTGATAGGTTGAATAAATTGTAATTTTTGACTCTTTAGACTTAAAAGGTTACTGACCCCAGGTCTAGAACACTAGCCTGTTCTACGAACAATTAGACGAGCTAATGTTCTAAGTATTTGTGGTGTTTTGCATAACAATAGTTATATTTAGATAAATTGTCGAGATATGCAAATAAGGTTTTGCATAGTGTTTGTTTGTTTGTATGTTAATTATTTTTATGTATATATATATGTATATGTATGTATATGTATATGTATATATATATATATGTATATGTATATGTATGTATCATTAAATTGTAAATTTTCAGTCATATTAGTGTTATGAGCCAATAAAGGTTTTATCTCTAACTTAGTGGATCTCGGTGACCTGGAGTAGTTGTAGAGACACAACATTGGCGACGAAGGAAAAGTGAGTGAACAATGATGAAAATTGAACAATTCAACCCAAACAATGGAAATGAAATCTCAAGTTATTTAGAGCGCTTTGAATCCTATTGCATAGCGAATGATATAGTAAAGGTCGTTAAAAAAGGGCAACATTTTTCTCGCTATGTGGAAGAGAAACGTATAATATAATACGGACGTTGACCTCTCCCAAGAATCCATTGGAAACAGAATGGGAGGAGGTGGTAACAGGGATTAAAAAATACTTTGATCCAACGCCAAATATAATAGTGCAGCGTTTTAAATTTACGAAAAGGCTTCAAATGCCAAATGAAACAATATCTGAATTTATAACAGCTCTAAAGAAAATTGCCGAGAAGTGTGAATTCCCTGATTTGGAGGATAGGTTGCGTGATGCCCTAGTATGCGGTATTCTAAACGGGGAGATACAATCAATGCTGTTAATGAACAGTATGCTAACATTTAAAGTGGCTCAAGAAATGGCATTGGCACATGAGGCTGCGGTAAAGAACGTTGCAGAAATTAAAGACGGAAAACCTCAGGAAGAAATGAATGTAATGGGAAGAGCTGTTAAGGTGAGACGGAGGAATGAGAAGATTTTTAAATGTTTCCGCTGTGGATACACAAATCACAGAGAAGAGCAATGTTCCTTTAAAGATAAAAGATGTTTTAAATGCCAGAAGTTAGGGCATATATCTAGGGTCTGTAAGAACGGGAACTGGAGGAGCGATCGTAATAATTGCTCGATAGATGAGGAGGCAGAGGCAACTAATGGCCTTTTTAATATAAATCAAGTGAAGGACACAAGTAACATGCGAAATTATATGGTAAAAGTACGGACTAGCGGTCGAGATATGAATATGCTCATTGACTCAGGAACAGGGAAAAATATTATTTCTGAGAAGACGTATATAGAAACTTGGGTGAAGTCAGAAAGGCCTAGAATAGAGAAGGATTCTACCAAGTTGGTGCAATGGAACAGACAGAGGTTATCCATTCTGGGTAAAATAAAGGCCGACGTAAAAGTGAACAAAAGAAGTATCACAATGGAATTGCTTGTGATCGAAGGTCCGGGCCCAAATCTGATTGGAAGGGAGACGTTTGACCAGATTGGAATTGGTCTTGAATGGATAAATTATGGCGACAGTGTATGTCAAATCAATGAGGTAATTATGGAAAACGGAGTGACAGCAAAAAGACACCAGGACCAATTGATGAGAAGAGTCAAGGGAGAAGTATCGGAGGATGTGGAGAAGAAGGAGGAGTGTAACACCAAAAGAAGGGGGAACAAATGAATGACCCAAACGAATCACCGGAAAGGCTGGAGGAAACACCTGGGCCAAGTAGACCAATAAGAAACCGGAGACTCCCCGAATACTTAAAAGATTGTGTAACAAATTGGGGGTGAGAAGATGTGGTGTTTTTCATAACAATAGTTATGTTTAGATAAATTGTCGAGATATGCAAATAAGGTTTTGCATAGTGTTTGTTTGTTTGTATGTTAATTATTTTTATGTATATATATGTATCATTAAATTGTAAATTTTCAGTCATATTAGTGTTATGAAGCAATAAAGGTTTTATCTCTAACTTAGTGGATCTCGGTGACCTGGAGTAGTTGTAGAGACACAACAGTATTATTATAAGAACAACAGCTACACAAAGTTTTATATCTTAATAAAGTCAAACATAAAGTATATGTAGGCATATATGTTTAATTAATATATTTTAACTCTATGTAAATAAAATAAGAAAATTGATTAATCAGTATATAAAGTTTCACATATTTTTTTAATAAATCTATTCCTACAATATATATATAATGACATATGTCCCCTTACACACTTTAATTTAAATCATATAAAATCGTTTTATATCAATTTTACTATTTCAACATTTTTCTAATTTACTTACTCGCGATGACAATGCAATTATTTGATTTTTTTAAATTGGGTCATAGAACCATAAGTCATTTAATTAAAATATGTATATACTTTTACTTCGAGCTTAGGGATCAAGGTGGCTTTTTATTTAAAAAAACTTGAAATTTTAATGACTTTTGCAAAATTCTAATCCACCTCTCTCACTCTAAATATATATATACAGTTAAACCTGTCTATAGTGTCCCCTCTAAATAGCGCCTCCCTCTCTATAGCGCCTGATTTTAAATACGTAGTACGATGCGATTTACACTAAAAGTGACCTGTCTATAGCACCCCCTCTCTATAGCATCCTATTTTGGTGAGTCCCAAAAGGGGGCGTATAGACAGGTTTAACTGTATTTATAAGTCAATGTATGTATGTTTATTTATTTGTTTCTTATAGTTTTTCTCAATATTTAACCAATCTGGTTGGATTTTTATAAATGGGATATAGAGAGAAGTGTGGAAGGAGTTTTTTTTTTCACATTTTCATCAAAAATGGTCAAAAATGATTACGTTAATTTTGTCACATCATGTTTGATGGGCATAAACAAACTTCCTTCGAAGAACATTTATTGGGTCATTTTTAAATGGTACTTTATTCGATTAAAAAATGCACAATATACAAAGAAACATATTTGTAAAAAATAATAATTACCTATTTTACCGATAGATGGCAGCTGAATTATAAATGTATAGTTGTATGACAATCATTACTATTAATAATAAACATAATTAAAAATACTTTTCTTGAAACAATGGAATAAATAGCCGCTACCTAAGTAGGTAACCAAGCCATTCTCGTTTGTCTTGTAGATATGTTAAAATTACAAAATATTTTCTCACAATGAATTTGTTTTTCATTACAAAACGCTAGCTTTCAAGCGATAATCGCTCTTCAACGGGCTTAATAAAACATCGACTATATCTTACAAGAAATATTTACAAATACATACAGCGTGGATATTTATAACTGAAATTTTAAATTTATAATATTTAAATAAATACCATTGTTAAATAACATATCAATTTAAATTTTCAGTTATAAATATCCACGCTGTATGTTTTTGTAAATATGTGTTGAATATGAGCAGTGACAGATTGCCGCGTATATGTTTTAATAGAACACGGGAACTATCTAATGCTTCGGGCACACCCATCGGTTTCATTAAAAAGCTCATCAATCTGCTTAACAATAATGGATCCCCTGCACTTGTTTCCTGTGATGATCCTGAAACGCTGAGGAGCGCGATTACAGGGCTCTTAAAAACAGCGGCAGACCAATCTATACAAAACGACCTTACAAGAATGGATAAATCTAAGCTATACTCTCACTACAAAGACATTCACATATCTTTCATGACGGAGGGATACCTTTTAGGGGATTTTCCTTTCCCGGTTGTAAGACTACTCGCACAAGTTAGAATACTTTCAAGTTTTTTTAGAGAAAACCACACCAAGATGCTCTGCGGTGAGGACCCGATTTGTACCTTTTG
Source organism: Cordylochernes scorpioides (assembly GCA_030710605.1). NCBI lineage: Eukaryota > Metazoa > Arthropoda > Arachnida > Pseudoscorpiones > Chernetidae > Cordylochernes > Cordylochernes scorpioides. The sequence goes on from CP092865.1 coordinate 11,671,247, forward strand.
TAATTCAAAACTAAAAAATGAAATCACTCACTATATTTTTGATTGCTCTGCTCTGAAAGAAGAAAGAAGAACCCTTATGCTCAAAACTGGGCAACTATGTGCTTCACTTCCATCAATAATTGACAATATGACCCAGAATAAGTATATAGCTACGGCGTTTTATGGTTTCCACAAGTCCATATCTCAGAAGAAGGCCAAGTGACACTCACTCCTCACTTTCTTACTCCTACTCTTTTTGTGTTGTTTTTCTTGCTTCCCTCTTTCTCTTTCTTGTTTTTTTCTTTTTCTTCTGTATATATCGTTATTTCCTTTGTCTCACTGCTTTGTTCTTATGCATACCTCTGGTGAATCCTGTATAGGGTCAGTGACCCTAAATAAAGGCTTTTTGTTGTTGTTGTGTTGTTGTTTTTGTAAATATTTCTTGTAAGATATAGTCGATGTTTTATTAAGCCCGTTAAAGAGCGATTATCACTTGAAAGCTAGCGTTTTGTAATAAAAAGAAACTCATTGTGAGAAAATATTTTGTAATTTTAAAACGTTTTTCACAATATCATCATGTAGATGTATTAAAATGATATCTACGTTTTCTGATTTGTTTTTTTTTTTAAGCTTTTATTTAACTTGCTTCCATGTCTATCTGTTCACAAATCTTGTAATAGATTTTTAGTATACTTCTAGAGAACATAGAAATTTAAAATTTTGTACATTATTAGAACCCGATGACAATGCAATTTGACAAATTTTCAGACTTCACGGTTGCCAGAATGGTCTGGAACGGACAATTCATGTTGATCGTCCCCCGTCGCTTTTATTTTCCCTCATAAATAAACCTTTAATTAAAAAGGCATAAATTGGATCAAAATAACATTTATTTTACCAATATTTCAGTTGGTTGAACGCCAACCTTTATCAAGGTGTTATAACACTTTAAAATGTTATAACACCTTGATAAAGGTTGGCGTTCAGGCACTTTTGTTCACACCTTGGTTATCTCGTGAGTCTTCAAAAAAGGTTACTGTAATATCTTTCAGAGTTATTGTTTGAATCCCGATATGCATGCTGAAAGGTACAACTTCCTTAAGTTTTGTCCATGAGTGTATATTGATTTTCTCGTGGGTCTTCAATAAAGGTCACTGTAATATCTTTCAGGGTTATAATTTGAATCCCGATATACATGGTAAAAGGGACAACTTCCTTAAGTTTTGTCCATGAGTGTGTTGTCCATGAATGTATATTGATTTTCTCGTGTGTCTTCAATAAAGGTCACTGTAATATCTTTCAGGGTTTTTGTTTGAATCCTGATATACATTCTGAAAGGTACAACTTCCTTAAGTTTTGTCCGTGAGTGAGTGTGTTGTCCATGAGTGTATATTGATTTTTTCGTGAGTCTTCAATAAAGGTCACTGTAATATCTTTCAGGGTTATAATTTGAATCCCAATATACATGGTAAAAGGGACAACTTCCTTAAGTTTTGTCCGTGAGTGAGTGTGTTGTCCATGAGTGTATATTGATTTTTTCGTGAGTCTTCAATAAAGGTCACTGTAATATCTTTCAGGGTTATAATTTGAATCCCGATATACATGGTAAAAGGGACAACTTCCTTAAGTTTTGTCCATGAGTGTATATTGATTTTCTCGTGAGTTTTCAAAAAAGGTCACTGTAATATCTTTCAGGGTTTTTGTTTGAATCCCGATATACATGCTGAAAGGTACAACTTCCTTAAGTTTTGTCCGTGAGTGTGTTGTCCATGAGTGTATATTGATTTTCTCGTGGGTCTTCAATAAAGGTCACTGTAATATCTTTAAGAGTTATTGTCTGAATCCCGATATACATGCTAAAAGGGACAACTTCCATAAGTTTTGTCCATAAGTTTGTGTATATGTATGAGTTATTGTTTCTCAAGTACGTTGCTCCAGGAGTCCGAGTTACGCACAGATAGTAACAAACTGTGTAATATCATTTTTTTAGTTTACACATAAAGTGAATTTTATATATCAGTGAATTACAAAAATAATTATTAAAGTATTGAATCAACACTTAAAGTTTCACCGCATAAGTTTCTTTTCTGTGAAAAATCAATATTTATTTCAAAGAGAAATATTTACTATTTCTAACTTTTTTGGATGAACTATGAAAGGGTGAAAATATGAAGACTAATGGCGAACGGAAAAATAAAAGTGTCCAGGGGCGGGAATTATTTTTCCGTTCGCCATTACTCTTAATATTTTCACCCTTTCATACTTCATCCAAAAAAGTTAGAAATAGTAAATATTTCTCTTTGAAATAAATATTGATTTTTCACAGAAAAGAAACTTATGCGGTGAAACTTTAAGTGTTGTTTTATAATCATACGCCGCAGTCCTTTATAAAGTATTGAATAATTATTAAGGGTTAAGTATTAAATGTTGTTAAGTGTTAAGTATTAAATAAGTATTAAAATTAACACACCCCCTTTTGAAAAATGTACTACATTTTTTAAAATGTCTATTTAAAACAAGTATATAGGAAAATTAAGTATAATTTTTTTTTGTACTATATATATATTAAACTTTTAAATTTCCTAAGAGGTTGTATTTATATATAAATCACATTGCTATATTAGGTTTTCACACACTCACACAAAGACCACCGGTCTTATACAGATTCACCACAGGAAGAAAGGAATCATTGTTGGAGCTCCTATACTCCAGGCAGCACAGCACCCAACAACAGCCTCCAGGTCCGACACATGTTTAGTGGCCATATTAGGTTTTCAAGAAAATTTTATTCTATACAGGGATCTCTCCTTATTCTCCAATGGTAAATTTTAGCGTCGTTGTAACGTGTGATCTATTTATATTATACCCGTTGCATTTTCAAATATAAATAATCCCAGAAAATATTGCTATGAAAAATAGACACTTCGGCCAGTTTTTTTATTTTTCTCAACGTTTCGACAAAAAGCTTTTGTCTTCGTCAGGAGATTATTTGATTATAATTTTATTATTATATATTTATTTCTTTTTCTCCAAGATCATAGTCTTTGACGAGTTTAATATTTGTTTTTGACTCGTGCTTTAAATGTTGTACTAAATTCGAAAAATCACGTGAGAATGCCCTTGCAACCTCAGAACAATTTTTAACGCCTTGCCAAATGCTTTATTTACTTCTCCTGACGAAGACAAAAGATTTTTGCCGAAACGTTGAGAAAAATAAAAAACTCCAACTGGCCGAAATGTCTATTTTTCATAGAACTATGAATGCCCCGGCCAGGCACCCTCTATCATAAGAAAATATTGTCCGTGTATGTAGGCTAATGATCTATTGTAATATTTAATGTAAATATGCCATACATTAGCTGCACATGTTCAAATGTTTTATTATTATTATTATTATCCCTAGTATACTTATTCCAGACAGCCACTCTCCTAGGTATCACCAACATATGTCCAGCATCCCTAGAAAATCTCCCAAGAAAGAAATCTGCCTGGCAACACCTCATTAATTGGACTTCCACTGGAATTGTATATAAATCCAAGAAGACTTAGGTCAGAAGGACATCCCGGGTAGTTGGCGACTTCTGTACGCTCCAGGAACCTGGGTTACTTAAATAAATAATAATAATAGTATACTTAGTACAGGCCATTATAATCATGGTGGGTAGAAGTTTGTGACTGCTTTTACTATAAGTACACTACATGTCTACACACTTGAACAGCAGTTCGACTTTTGTATTTACAAATGTGGCAAAGCTCCGTTTGGTTACTTGCAATCGCTGGTGGGATTGAATTTTTGCAAGAAACGGGGGCTATTGGAGCATTTTTTTTTTTTTTTTGTAATTGAAAAAAAAAAAGTACGCGCGGGATTCGATCCCGAGTCGTAGCGGTCGAAAACCAACGATTTAGACCATCGATCCCCGTGTCCAAACGTGATGTAAATCTTATACCTGTGTATTGACCATTGGTCACAATACAAGAGAAGCTCCAACTAACACAACTTTTACCACTAATATTCTATATACAGTTACGAGCGTCATGCGTTCTTAATAATTCTTCATCTCTGTCACCGTTTGCTCTTTTTTTTTTTTTTTGGAATGACGCTCTCCTATTGGTTGGCTACGATCACGCCACCTTTGCCCCCCCCCCCCCCCCACTCGCTTTTTGTAACAATTGTGTTGGAGCGGGTCGCACCTTAAATAAATGCATATATTAGTTAATAACTAAATGGAATCCTCTCTTTCTTTTTCCCAGTAAGAGACGCCTACGGAAGCCAACAGTACATAGACAGATAAAGCACATAGGCTATAGTTATTAACTAATATATGCATTTATTTAAGGCGCCAATTTATAATTGTAACAAATAGTATTTGAATCAAAACATTCAATCGGGTAAAACACGGGCGTTGCCCGGGTCATTCGGCTAGTATATATATATATATATATATATATACACGGCTGTAAACCTACTGTTGACTAGATATCAATAAGCTATTTTTAATTGTCAATTGTCACTAATATGTATATTTATACTGTCCTCAAGTTTATGTTCATTTATCAAAGAATTTATCTTCAGTGTCTGTATAAAAGCAAAATAGTCCAATATGTAATATTACAGCAGTATGGTAGATTAAACTGGCGAAACCGCTGGGAGGATTCACCACTGATAATCAAGAAACTTTCCTATCACTTATTACTAGTCGAATGACCCGGGCAACGCCCGGTTTTTACCCGATTTACCCTTGGGGATCTCATGGAATAAAGTCCGCCCTGGACTAACGCGGGCCATTAGCCCGAAACCATGGTCTCTTGGTGGACGCTTCTCAGTTTTCCAAAGCTGGTGTTGTGGCTTTGTTATCGACCCGAAGGCCGCTAGTTTGCGGCAACGGTCAATAGATGACGTCTAGCTATGACATCTGTTTTGACGGGAGAGGTAACCTTTATTTTTATAGATTAGCCATGTTTTAGATGGTCTCTAATGGGAGACTATTGTATTTACATATTTTTGGTTTCTAAATTGTTTTCATCTCCGAAAAAAAAAAACATTAGGATGGTCTCGTTATTGATAAATTTCCCTTGCGGTTTCGTCAATTAGGTCTGCCAGGTTGCAAATTCTGTCACTTTTTAGTGAATTCTTGATTAATTTTTAAAAGAGAGCGGATTCAAGCTGTTGGTAGTTAGAGATAGGTTCTCTCACTATACAAGGTATGATCATTAAGTTCCCAGACTCGCTTATTCAAAAACCTGAACGTGTCTAAATAAAAATGACCGTTTTTATAAAATATTAAAATATCGAGCTACCTGAAAAAAAAAAAAGAATTATCCATATGCTATTTTTATTTATTTATTATTTATTTCATCTCAATTTGCAGGTGTTACATTCGAGCACAGCTCGCGAGTCACCTTGTCCAGATTATTTACACATGGCGAGTTGTGATGCTGGAGTGGCCCCCCGAACCTTACAGGAGGGCAGTTGTTGGGTGTTTGGCTGTCAGCTAGCCATTGGGTCCAGGTCGTCGGATTCGGTGGCTGAGGTCACCTTGGTTTTGAACAATTTCTTGTATAGTTGGATTTGAGGATTTTTGAAATTGCGAGAATAGTCTTGTAGCAGAGTCTTGATAAATCTCTTCTATATTAGGCTGGTTGAGATCTTCTTTGAGAATTTTGTTTGAAAGATTGAATGGGGCTCCTATAGTGGTTCGTAAGCAAATCCTCATGAAGGCATCTATTCTTTTTTTATCCGTAGGTGTGATATATTTGCCCCAGACTGGTAGTGCGTAAGTGATGATGGGTAGAATACAGGTTTTGTACAACGTGAATTTATGCTTTGTTGTTAAATTACTTTTAAAATTAAGCAGGCTTGATAGAGATATTTTGGCTATCTTTGCCATTTTTATGGTGTTTTGGACATGTAGGTTAAATTTTAATTTCGAATCCAAAGTGACACCAAGATACTTGGCATGGTCGGCCCAACTAATAGTGCTTGAGTTTACTGTCAAGTTGGTTTGTGGCTTGAATTTTTTGTTATCTCTTGGGGGAAAAACTATTGCTTGAGTCTTAGTTGGGTTAATGTCTAGTTTCCACTCATCGCACCATTTGATTATGTCATTTAGGTAACTCTGAAGCTGAGTAACCAATAGGTTGACTGATTTAGAGTTGAATAAAATTGCTGTGTCATCTGCGAAGAGCTTAAGTTTACATTTAGAGTGCTGTGGGATGTCATTAATGTAAATATTGAAAAGGTAGGGTCCGAGGATAGAGCCTTGAGGTACTCCAGTCTGGATTGGCTTTGGTTCAGTTATAAAATTTCCTTGCTTGACTGAAAATGTCCTGCCCTGTAGATAATTCTGCATAAAATTGATAATGTCACTTGGGAACTGGTGTTTTGTGAGTTTCTTTATAAGGCCATTATGCCAAACTTTATCAAATGCTTTCGCAAAATCTAGAAAGACAGCACCTACCACTTCCTTGTGGGATCTTCTTATCTGGATGTAGTCCAGAACTGCAATGAGTTGGTGAGTTGTTGAATGCCCCCTTCTAAATCCGAATTGCTGCGGGATGATGAAGTTAGAGTTGTCCAAGTACATATGAAGTCTACGTAGAATAATTCTTTCGTAAATTTTGCCGATGGTGGAGAGGAGGCTGATAGGTCTTAGATCTTCAGGGGATTTAGCGGATTTTTTTGGAATTGGAATTATGATAGCATGCTTCCAGACTTTGGGGTAGTAACACAAGTGCAGTGCGGCGTTGAATACTCCAGCTAGAAATACAATCCATTTGATGGGAAGATTCTTGGCCATTTGCGGAGTGATATTGTCATGGCCAGGAGCTTTGTGGTTAGCTAAGTATTTAATCACTTCTTTGACTTCATTTGGTGTCGTCATTGTGAGCATTTTTTCTTGTTGGTGATTATAAGTTATATTTGGTTGGTCTTCTTCTTTTTCCTTGGAGAACTGGTTGGAGAAGTGTTCTGCAAGTTCATTTCCGATTTCTTTGTCGGTCAATAAGGTTTTGCCGTTCGTTACTAAACTTGAGATCCTTTCCGTTTTTTTCCTGATGGGTTTTGTTTTTCTCCAGAAGTCCTTAGGGCTTGATTCAATCTTGTGTATGAATTGATTCCAGTTCTCGGTGGAGTCGGATTTGAGGGCTTTGTTAACTTTTCCCTGTAGGTTTAAATAAATGGCTCTATGGGCTGGATCCCAGGTTGCTTGCCATCTCTTACGAGCTTTATTCTTTTCTTTTATCAAGGCCTTGGTTGAGGGGTTCTGTTTTGATGAAGAGGATGATATAACTGTGTTTTTGAGTAGCTGTTGTAGATTTTATCATTTAGTATGGTCACTGCTGAGTCAATATTGGCTTCCGTTTTCAAGGGTACTCTAGGAGGCGTACTGGAAATTAAGTCTTGTTGGAAGTGTACCCAGTTAGTGAGTCGGCAAGCCCTAGTCGTGAATTCATCCTTCGGGCAGGTCAGCTCTAGGATTACTGGGAGGTGATCTGAAGATAAGGCATCCAGGGTCTTAATCCTCGAAGTCCAGGGGATGTTTCTAAGAATTGCGATGTCTAAAAAGTCTGGATTTCCCAAAGGACTGTAGTGCGTGGGTGAAGAAGGTGCGACAATGTCCAGGTTTTCTTTTTCGGAAAAATTATGAAGCACGATTCCACTATTATTGGAGGTTCTTGAGCCCCAAAGAGGGTGCTTGGAGTTCCAGTCTCCTGCAGCGATTACTGATTGATTATTCTCTAACAAGAGATTCAGATCTTCCTCCTGGAGTGGTAGATCGGGTTTCTTATATATTGACGATATCTGCACTACTGCCCTTCCATCTGGTTTCATTAGAATTGTGGTGTTTTCCATGTTAGATGTTTGAATCAGCACTTTTTTATATTTAAGATAGTTTTTTAGAATTATTGCCGTTCCACCGCCCCTTCCAACGATTCTATCGTCTCTTATTGTCTGATAGTTTCTGAGTTTGAGGTCGACAGATGGTTTTAAGTGTGTTTCACTGAGAAGTGCCATGTCTATTGAGTTTTCTTCTAAAAACTTTAGGAATTCTTCTTTTTTCAGTTTGATTCCGTTGCAATTCCAGAAAACGATTTTTAAAGGTAATTTTCCTTTCATTGTAAGTAAGTTTTGATAATTTCTAATAACTTTTCGCACAGTTCCCTGGTGTCAGAACGAGTAGTTTTCTTTTTTGTAGTTTCTGCGTAACTTGCCTTTAGTTTTTCAACAGTTGCTTCTTCTGTTTTAGTGGAGCTTGCTTGAGGTATGGTGTTAGAGGAGTTTTGTCTGGGAGGCTTTAGCTGCTGTTGTTGTGGCTTCGGAAAATTTGGGCATCCGCGGTAATTGGCTGTGTGCGCCTCTCCACAGTTAGCGCACTTTGGTGGGAGCTGTTTCGACTTTCTTGGACAATCCTTCGAATGATGTTCTTCAGCACACTTGAGGCATTTGGGCTTCAAAAAGCAGTTTAGCTGGCCATGCCCAAAACCCTGGCAGTTAAAGCATTGGGTCACTCGTTTTGTAGTCCTGAATGATTCCACGACTATTTTTTGGTAAAGTATTTCGGTTATTCCATAGATTCGTTTATTGTGTTCATTTTTCGGTAGCTCTACTAGGACTATATTCATCGGTATTTTGGTCGATTGTCTATGGAGTCTTTTGACAATGACCTCAGTGAAGCCCATTGAGACCAGTTCAGTTACGACGTCTTCTTCTTTGAAGGCTGTTGTTACCCCCTTCAATACCACTTTCAGTGGTTTTTCCTCCTGTAGTCTGTAGGAATATCCTCCATTATTTTTCTGTACATACTCCCTGATTTTTTTGAAGTCGCCTATGTTTTTCGATTTAATTATGTGCTTTTTGCCAGAAATCGTGACTTGGAATGGTTCCGTGCACAAGCCTTTTAGTTCTTGGCAAAGAAGCTTCCAATCTGCTACATTTTCTGCAATAACAGGAGGAATTCTCGGTTTTTTCACGTTAGTGACTGTGGTCCATGGGCCATCGTTGTCGTTATTTTCTTCATCGTCTTGCGGTGGGTGAGCTACGTTTATTTGTTGAGAAATTTCAGTGGCGGGACTTTGTTCGTCGATGTCCATTCTAGGCGTCTTCAGATTACGCTCGCTCCTAGTTGGCGATCTTGAGTCATCCGATTGGGAGCCACGAGTTCTCTTCTTTGATTGAACCGTTTCCTCAAGTTTATACTCGATTCCACATTTTTCTAGGATCTTCGTTATTAAGGAGGCTTCGATTATGCAAAGTTTCTCGCCGGTTGGTCCGATCGTCGATTTAATTACAATCGGTGGCATATTATTACATCCTATTTTTATTGTTGGAGAAATCCCTATATATAGTCACGACCGTCTTTCCTCATTGGCCTCTGTCACGGATGCGCGCGCACAGGGAGGTCACGTGCTCGCCGGTAGCCAATAAAAATAAAAAAATAAAAACTCCCTCGAGCCGGATTTGAACCAGCGACCTAAGGATCACCGTTGTAACATCTACAGTCGAGTAAAACACGGGCGTTGCCCGGGTCATTCGGCTAGTTTCTATATAAAACAAACGTAGTCGCTCGGCGAATTTTGCGATGGAATTTTTAATCGAGCAACAGAGGTATGTTTGATATTTTGTTTCAAATTGGGTGAATCGGTTTCTGAAAGTTTGCTAATGATTCAAAAAGCGTTCGTAGAAGGAGTTATTAAAAGAACGATGGTTTTTGAATGGGTTTAAAAAATTTAAAGAAGTTGTGACGTCAGTATTTGATGAGAGATGTATCTGACTCATCCATTGATGAGCTCTACTCTTCCCCGACAGACACCATCAAAAGTCTCAAGCTTTACAAGCTTGATACCTTAGTGTGATTGAGTGGAGATAAGAAAGAAGAAGAGTATTTGATGAGCCAAGGTGCCAAAGACTGTCCACACCGCTGAAAATGTTGAAAAGGTTTTGATCATGAAAAATCGTCGGATTATAATCAGAGAGCTTTCAGAAGTTACCAACATATCAATTTTAACTAGGTCCACAGGAAATTATTCACAAAGATCTGGGTATGAAAAGAACTGCAAGCAAGTTTGTGCCTCGTCATCATGACATTGCACACAGCCCATTCAGTATTCGCTTTTTTAGCCAAAAACAACACCCCTCTCCTACCTCAACCCTCTTATTATCCAGATTTAGCTCCTAATGACCTTTTTTCATTATCTTAAATTTAAAATGATCATGAAAGGGAAGAGGTTTGACATGAAAGAAGAGATAAAATCGCAGGATGTCTTGAGAAGCCTTACGGAGGACGGAGAGATAGTATATAGAGATATGCTCCAATGGCCTCCGATTATTGCAAAAGTCCAACCCCACCAGCGAGTGCAAATAACCAAACGGGGCTCTGGCACATTTGTAAATGCAAAAGTCGAACTGCTTTTCATATGTGTAGACATGTGGTACACTTACAGTAAAAGCAGTCGCCTACTTCTACCCACCATGATTATCATGGCCTTTACAACGTCTTAAGTTTTGTCCATGAGTGTATATTGGTTATCTCATGTGTCTTCAATAAAGGTCAATGTAATATCTTTCAGATATGCATGCTAAAAGGTACAACTTCCTTAAGTCAGTTAATGCCAATTTTTAGAGAGAAGTGTGGGGAGAAAGAGATAGAAGAAAGTATTTTTAGATTTATAAAAAAAAGGAAAAACTATAACACTTATGTAGCAGAGTTCTCTTTAGTACGTGATGTATGTATTTTTTTTTTTGTTAAATTCCATTGCCATTTATCGATAACATTTGTAAAAAGAATTTTCCGAAATATTTATTAAAAAATATTTGGATTAAAAAAAAAAGTATAGTCCGTGATTTTTAAACAAATTTGAACAGGCCTATAAAAAGGTTGAGAATCTTCAGATGAGTTTTATATGTGTATGGGTAGTTTTATCTGAAGGATTGATTGTAACAATGTGTCGTAGAAACTTGTGGTGTAAATAACTTTATCTGTTGATATCTTTGTGACTTTGAACCTTTATTTCACTTGTGTATTATCATCTTTACACATTTCGATCGATAGATAGTGTAGTGTATTTGCATAATAATTATGGATATGCAAATGTCCTGTTTTGCATAATGCTTTTCATATAATTGTGTATATAAATAGCGACAGTTTTTAGCTACCAGTAGTCAGTCAATTTATGTAATAAAAGAGATTATTGGAGTCCGTTTCTGCCTCGACACCTCACTCTTGGCTACCTCCCAACCTATAAGGATAGAACAGATAGAATGGACAACTATTGTTTACCTTACATGTTGGGGGGGGGGGGGGGGGGGGGGTCGGTGGAAAAATGGTCTAAACCGTTGGTTTTCAACCACTACGACCCGGGATCGAATCCCGTATTGTGCACTTTTTCTAATTAAAAAAAATGCTCCAATGACTCCCTTTGATTCTTGCAAAAGTCCAACCCCACAAGCGAATGCGAGTAACAAAAAGGTGCTCTGGTACATTTGTAAGTGCAAAGTCGAACTGCTTTTCATATGTGTAGACATGTGGTGCACTTACAGTAAAAGCAATCGCTAACTACCCCCATGATTATCATGGCCTGTACCACGTGTACTAAGGATAATAATTAAACAAAACTATACACATGTGTAGACATGTGGTGCGCTTATAGTAAAAGCAATCACTAACTACTCACCATGATTATCATGGCCTATAACACGTGTACTAAGGATAATAATTAAACAAAACTATACACATGTGTAGACATGTGGTGCACTTACAGTAAAAGCAGTCGCTAACTACCTACTATGATTATCATGGCCTGTACCATGTGTACTAAGGATAATAATTAAACAAAACTATACACATGTGTAGACATGTGGTGCGCTTATAGTAAAAGCAATCACTAACTACTCACCATGATTATCATGGCCTATAACACGTGTACTAAGGATAATAATTAAACAAAACTATACACATGTGTAGACATGTGGTGCACTTACAGTAAAAGCAATCGCTAACTACCCCCATGATTATCATGGCCTGTACCACGTGTACTAAGGATAATAATTAAACAAAACTATACACATGTGTAGACATGTGGTGCGCTTATAGTAAAAGCAATCACTAACTACTCACCATGATTATCATGGCCTATAACACGTGTACTAAGGATAATAATTAAACAAAACTATACACATGTGTAGACATGTGGTGCACTTACAGTAAAAGCAGTCGCTAACTACCTACTATGATTATCATGGCCTGTACCATGTGTACTAAGGATAATAATTAAACAAAACTATACACATGTGTAGACATGTGGTGCGCTTATAGTAAAAGCAATCACTAACTACTCACCATGATTATCATGGCCTATAACACGTGTACTAAGGATAATAATTAAACAAAACTATACACATGTGTAGACATGTGGTGCACTTACAGTAAAAGCAGTCGCTAACTACCTACTATGATTATCATGGCCTGTACCATGTGTACTAAGGATAATAATTAAACAAAACTATACACATGTGTAGACATGTGGTGCGCTTATAGTAAAAGCAATCACTAACTACTCACCATGATTATCATGGCCTATAACACGTGTACTAAGGATAATAATTAAACAAAACTATACACATGTGTAGACATGTGGTGCACTTACAGTAAAAGCAGTCGCTAACTACCTACTATGATTATCATGGCCTGTACCATGTGTACTAGGGATAATAAAACACGATACATGTTGGGATGGTAGACGACATCTGCATGCTCCAGGAACCTGTGTGTGGGTTAACCAAAATCATAAGTTAAAACTTTAATATCAATATGAATCAATAACGCGCCATCTGTTGTAAAAAAATTTAAACTATTTTTGACGCGTATGATTCTTTTTAAAAATAAATCAATTTTCTACTGCTCTTACTGCAATGATAAAATATAATGGAAAGGCCTGGCTGATCTGTGGTGAACCCTCCCCAGCGGTTTCGACAGTTTAATCTACCATACTTCTGTAATGTTGTATTTTTCTCTTTTCCTTTTATACCAATACTAAGCAGTCGCCTACTTCTACCCACCATGATTATCATGGCCTGTACCACGTGTACTAGGGATAAGCAAAAAAAAACAATTCTGAAGATGATCTCTTGGAAAGGGTATTTGAAATGAACTATGGACATAAGCTTTAAGGACAGTAGAAATACCTATAATGATGAATATATAATATGGCGCGCTGATGCATCCATCATATTAATATTGTGTTTTAAAAAGACTTCACTTACGATTTGTGGAAGAGCATTTCTCGAGAGAAGCATATTATATATTTATCATTATATGTATTTCTACTGTCTTAAACGCTTATGTCCATAGTTCATTTAAAATACCCTTTCCAAGAGTTTAACTTCAGTATTGGTATAAAAGGAAAAGAACAAAATGCAATATTACAGCGGTATGGTAGATTAAACTGGCGAAACCGCTGGGGAGGGTTCACCACTGATGAGACAGGCCTTCCCATTATATTTTATCATTGCAGTAATTGCAGTAGAAAATCGATTTATTCTTTAAAAGAATCATACACGTCAAAATTAGTTTAAATTTCTTAAAACTTTAATATAACCAGATTTTTATAATACACTCATGGACATAACTTAGAAAGTGGAAAGTATTGGGTGTCGCAATTTGTCGGTTTTTTTAATTATTTTTTTATTAAAGGAGACAGAGGCAATTTTGTTTAAACTTGGTGATCTCGTGTGTCTTCAATAAAGATCACTGTAATATCTTTCAAAGTTATTGTCTGAATCCCGATATATATACTAAAACTTCCATAAGTTTTATCCATGAGTGTATATAGAATATTTTGTTCATACTTGGTTATCTCGTGTGTCTTCAATAAAGGTCACTGTAATATCTTTCAGAGTTATTGTCTAAATCCCGATATATATGTTAAAAGGTACAACTTCCTTAAGTTTTGTCCATGAGTTTAATAAGGTAATTTTTTTTCAGGATAGGTATTTTAACCAAATTAAGCCATAGGTTCCTAGAGCATATAAAAATTGTCGCCAACCACTTGGAATTCAAAATAAGAAAATGTATTTTCAGAATAAAACTCGTCCAATATTATCCAAATTAGTCACTCAATTTGTCACATCACACTGCCAGAAATACATAAAAGAGGTCTATCAGAAACACCAAATTGTTCCTGCGGAGAAACTGAACAAACTGCTCTTCACCTTATCTATAACTGTCCGAACTTTAAAGAAGTGAGACATTGATTGTTCCCTGATCTAAATCATTTAACTCTCTTATATCACAGTCACTTTATTAATATAGATTTTATGAACTCTGTCGAATAATATACATGTAAATTTGTAAATATTTAATTCCAAGTTCTAAATTGTTTATTGTTTTGTTTGTTTCTTCTGTAAAAAATGCAAATATTTAAATATCACGCCTGGTTAATTAATAAATAAATTTAAAAAAAAATTAATGATCCAAATTGGTCTAAATATAAAGATTTGGCGACAGTGAACTAAAGGTTTTGTTTTTTCCAGATAGATTACTTTTGGTTTCGCTTTTACTTCGCGAGTTACTAGATAGTCAACAAAAACATTCTGGGTAAAAATACATGTTTGTATTCCATTCTATTTGTCTTACTTCAATGTTTTGTCTTTGATTTAAACAACTAACTTTATATATTCTGTGGATATTCTATACGATTGGCCGTTTTACTAACGGATCTTGAACTACAAAAAAGACCCCCTATTTTTACTAAAGATTTGTTCCTGCGTAGAAACGGAACAAACTGCTCTTCACCTTATCTATGACTTTTCCGAACTTTACAGAAGTAAAACATCGATTGTTTCCTGATCTAAATGATTTAACTCTCTTATATCAACCACTTTGTCTATATAAATTTTATGAACTCTGTCGATTAATACATGTAAATATGTAAATATTTAATTCCAAGTTCTAATTTGTTTGTTATTTTGTTTGTTTCCTCTGTAAATAAGCGCAAATATTTCAATACCACGCCTGGAAATAAATGATAAGTTTTAGTTCAATAGAACCTCTCTGTAAGAGACAATACCTAATTTAGAGTCAAAGTGTCCTTTAAGGAGAGGTACCATCTCACCTGAGAGTTGCTAAATAATAAAAATGATCATTTTGCAAATGAAAACTGTCCTTTGTAGAGAGGTGTCCTCTAGTGTGAGGGTCCTCTCTCATGTTCTACTGTATTAGAATAAGGAAAGTTTTGGTATAGGGATCCCCCGATATCTTTGGAGGAGGCAGCTTTACAATTGAGGCAGTTATATATGTAAACCAGGTTACTGGAACGCTTATATTTAAAAACTCATTTGGTATATCACTCATGGACAAAACTTAAGGAATTTGTACCTTTTATCATGTATATCAGGACAATAACTCTGAAAGATATTACAGTGACCTTTATTGAAGACACACGAGATAACCAATATACACTCATGGACAAAACTTAAGGAAGTTGTACCTTTTAACATGTATATCGGGATTCAGACAATAACTTGAATGATATTACAGTGACCTTTATTGAAGACACACGAGATAACCAAGTGTGAACTAAATTGCCTCTGGTAATTCTCAGTCACGAGTGCTGTAAAGACTTTAAATTCGGTAGGCCATAGTTTGGGAATCGGCTATAATAAATATACAAGTGTGTGTTTGTAATTTTGTCGTTTAAAAGAAAAATAAATCCATTTTATAACCGACATTTTCCTGACTATTTTAAACCCTTCTCTAGTTTACCAAATGATTTGAAGTAAGCTTCCTTAAATGACTTTTTACCCTCAAAAAAGTTATCTTTTTACATGAGAACTGTGGGAAATATTCTACTCTAGTCCCAACTCCAAGAGGAAAGGTAAGATCTCGCCCGGCCATGTAGCGGAGGATGGACAACGCCCTAGAGCGGAGAAGTCTCCATCCTGATATGTAAGAGAGAAGTCACTTATACTTAAAGTTGGAAAAGGCTTTTTTTTCTCCTCCTTTCTTATCTTCACACTGGGTGAAATAGAATGCGTCTGCCTTTGTCATCAAGACTGGGAGCACTACTAAGTGGCAGGCCAACTTAATTCCAAAAGAAATGGCCGCCTCTGACATGAGGAACAGACGCCATGTGCAGCCTCTCCTAACATGGAGTGCAAACGCTGCTCATCCTGTATCCGTAGATCAGGAGCCCTTACAGGGTACTATCAGCCGGACCAGCTGAGCCCAGGTTTTTTACCGAGCTTGTTACTGCTCTCCTTCCTCCTTTTTCATCCGGCCTTGGGACCGGCAAAGGCGGAGTTTCGGAAAAAGCTTCTAAAGGTGGATAAACTTACTGTTAGGCTAACTGTAACGGGGCTCTGGCATATTTGTAAGTGCAAAGTCGAACTGCTTTTCACATGTGTAGACAATGTGGTGCACTTACAGTTAAAAGCAGTCGCCTACTTCTACCCACCATGATTATCATGGCCTGTACCACGTGTACTAGGGATGAGTACAAGAAAAAAAAAAAGATTAACTGTAAATGGATTCGGAAGATAATGGGAAATCATCGCATTAGTTTCCCACGAAAATCTTCAATGAATGCTCAACAAAACCAAATCCTGGAATTTATGAAGACATTTTTGTTTTTGAGGAGTTTCATTGAGCAAACAGACAAGACTTGGGATTGTTTCACCAGAAGTAATGAAAGCGACTCACACGTATCTCTACGAGATGTGAAGAAATAAAGAGGAAATATCTCAAGGGAAACATGGTGTCCCACTTAGGAACCTGTTCAAGTACAAAGAAAAATCACAGAAGAAGATGACACTCCATAACATTGTCACCAAGGCTTGTGTTGTCTAACACCACTCCGTGGAACTAGAACGGAGTTTCCTTATTTACTATTGGTCCTAGAATAAATACAATATGTGAGGAACAACATGGACTAGAAAAACTATGGATATATACTTATACTATGGATATATGTGCAAACTATGGATAAATGTGAATATACAGTTAAACCTGTCTATAGCGCCCCCTCTAAATAGCGCCTCCCTCTCTATAGCGCCCGATTTTAAATACGTAGTACGATGCGATTTACATTAAAAGTGACCTGTCTATAGCGCCCCCTCTAAATAGCGCCTCCCTCTCTATAGCGCCCGATTTTAAATACGTAGTACGATGCGATTTACATTAAAAGTGACCTGTCTATAGCACCCCCTCTCTATAGCACCCTATTTTGGTGAGTCCCAAGAGGGGGCGCTATAGACAGGTTTAACTGTATATATATAAATAAATCATTTTACGGTGCACTAGCGCGCCATCTGTTATCAAAATACAGAACTATTTTAGACGCGTATGATTATTTTTTAAAATAAAACAATTTCTACTGCCCTCCCATTAATTTTTCCATTGCAGTTAGGGCAGTAGAAAATGTTTTATTTTAAAAAAGAATCATACGCGTCTAAAATAGTTTTGTATTTTGATAAATCATTTTATTCGCGATAACACTCACCAGAAAGCTTTTAGAAATGTAATACTGTATTGTAAGATTCCACAGATGAACTAAGCATTATTTTATCATCACAGTAAGGACAGTAGAAGGTTGTTTATTTGGTAAAGAAACATTCATGCTTTTGTGAAGGTTTTATTTCCTCCATTCACTAGATGTTTGTAAATAAAGAAACCGAAACCAAAAGTAAACCTTCCCCCCACGAGTCTATATGTCACTGAGGACGGATCTATAGCCAAAAGTGAAATTGTACTGAGATTAGGTGAATTATTTTGTTTTCTTTTTTAAAAAAATCTCTTTTTTTTTTCACCCTTAACGCTGTACTTTAAAAAAAAAATCTTATTTTTTAAATTATATTTTAAAATATATATAGTAGCTTTTTCCAAGTTCCAAAATCACTTTATTAAGTACCGCTCAACAAGAACAAACTAGTTTATGATAATTGAAACAGTGAATGTGAAGGTTATTCACATATTAAACAAAATGTTAACGCGGGATTCAATCCTGGTTCATGACTGTCGGGAATCGAGGGTGTTACCTACACGTTCACCGACTTACCGACTTTAGTAGCTTTTTTAAAATTTCAAAAATCACTTAGGAGAAAAAAATTTATATAAATGGTATTTTTCCGTTTTGCAGAAAAAAAAATTTTCAAATGTAACCAATCCTATTGGAATTCAATAAAAACTTCGACATAGAGAAATATAGAAGAATAGTTGTGTTTATGTAAATGTCCCACTGTAGTTTTATTTAAGTAAAAATATAAAAGATTTTATTTATTTATTTATTTCGTCTACAGGTGTTACATTCGAGTCACCTTGTCCTGGCACACATGGCGTGGAGTAGAGGTGGTCCCCCCGGACCTTGCAGGAGGGCAGCTGTTGGGCGATGAGCTCATAACTACTTTACTTATTTATTTATTTCGTCTCAACTTACAGGTGTTACATTCGAGTCACCTTGTCCTGGCTATTTACACATGGCGTGGAGTAGAGGTGGTCCCCCCGGACCTTGCAGGAGGGCAGCTGTTGGGCGATGAGCTCTTAACTAAGTGTCAGGGCCGGGTCGTCGGAATCGGGGATTGATATCTCCTTTATTTTGTAGAATATCTTGTATGGTTGGATTATTTGAATTTTGCATGATTATATAAAATATAACTTAACTCTTAACTCGACTAATTGGCCATTGATTGAAGATATAAAAGATATCAGAAGATGATCTATTTAAGTCAACTTTATGGACCAACTAGTAGCTCGACGGTGGCGCTCGAGTGGCCAAATTTGGAACTAAAATTGACTTTGTCATTTTTTCTTTCTAAAATTTATTAAATTAACCTCATACTGCTAAATGTCTGACACCGACTACATTTACAATTTTGTTGTCGTTTTTTTTTTTAGTACCTCTTTTATATAATAAATCAAACGGCTTCCAACGGTTTCTTATTTTATATTCATCTCAAGCTTTTGGGTATCACAAACCTTACTACAGGATTATCTGACAATTGACAATTAAAAATGGTTTATTGACATCTAGTCAATGGTCAAGAGAGAGTTTAAAAGAGTAGAGAAAATATATACACCAGACGAGGCCTTCTCCGAAGGTACGTCTGGATCCTATCAGGAGCTTAGAATCGTCTTGAGTTCAGACAGGCCCTTGCGAGTTATGGAATCCGTGTCCCCAGTATGTTCTGTGTTGAGGAACTTGACAAGAATAATCTTGTGTTTAGGTAAGGTATCCGCGAGGAAACTCCCTAAGATGGGGGTACAGGACCGCATACGCGATATCATTAATGGTCGTCCCTCGATTATATAAGGGCCTAAGGATAGTTTCATCGTTCAGTTAATCGATTATACAGGAGTATATGGTGATCATTTGATAAAAAAAAACTCTGTATAAAGGTTTGTGATAACCGAAAGCTTGGGAAGAATATAAAAGAAAACAAAAAAACTCATTGTAGTTCAGCTGGCCCGGCTGATAGTACCTTGTAAGGACTCCTAATCCAGGGATACAGGATGAGCAGCGTTTGTACTCCATGTTAGGAGCGGCTGCACATGACGTCTGTTCCTCATGTCAGAGGCGGCCATTTCTTTTGGAGCTAAGTCGGCCTGCTACTGAGTAGTGCTCCCAGTCTTAATGACAAAGGCAGACGCATTCTACTTCACCCAGTGTGGAGATAAGAAAGAATAAGAAGACCTTTCAACCCATAGTTTTTATAGAACTTGCACTTTTGTTTAGCAACTTGCACATTACTTTTTTTAAAATCAAAATTGATATTTTAAAATGGTTTCATTTATTCTGTATTAGATCGTGTGATAGTGTCTCTTCTATAGAGTGGTGGAGATAAACTGGAAATATTTGTGTTTCTATCCGTGACTGTATTCATGTTAAAATGTAACACTACAACTGCATATGTCCATATGTTGAACAAAATGTACTGTAGTACAGTAACTGCCATTATTCTTGTTCTACCGTACTGACGGCAGCCCCAGGAATATAATGGAATTTCTCAAACAACCAAAAAATCGTACTGGTGGAGGAGTAATCTACACTCATGAACAAAACTAAGATGTTTTAGCTGGTAATGTGATAGGGCCGGTTAGAGGTAAAAAATACACAATTTTGTCAAGCATCAATAAGGCACAATTTGGATTATAGATTATAAACACAAGATAATAAAACCAAATCCAAATAAATAAATAGTGTGTGACGTTTCGGTAACAGTGTTGTTACTGAAACGTCACACACTATTTATTTATTTGGATTTGGTTTTATTATCTTGTGTTTGTCAAGCATCCTTGAATTATAGATGAGATAAGCGTATTTATTTCTGGTTTTTAAATATATCAAGAGATACACTTAAACATAGACAAAATTTAAGGAAATTGTACCTTTTAACATATCGGGATTCACACAATAACTCTGTAAGATATTACAGTGACCTTTATTGAAGACACACGAGATAACCAAGTGTGAACAAAATATTCTATATACACTCATGGACAAAACTTAAGGAAATTGTACCTTTCAGCATGTATATCGGGATTCAGACAATAACTCTGAAAGATATTACATTGACCTTTATTGAAGATCCACGAGATACCCAAGGTGTGAACAAAATTGCCTCTGTCTCCTTCAAAAAAAAAAAAAAAAAGTCGACCAGTGGCATTAAAGACTTTCCACTTCCTTAAGTTGATGAGCTCTACTCTTCCCCGGGAGACACCATCAAAAGTATCAAGCTTGACAAACTTGATACCTTAATGTGATTGTGTGGAGATAAGAAAGAAGAAGAAGAAGACCTTTAGGCCCTTGCTAAAGTTCTTTTTATCAGAGAACCCGAGCATGCCACAAGTGTTATGTTTCAGATTGTTAAAAAAGACAGAAAACTTTCTGTTATACTTGATAACAATGAGTGTAAACCATCGATCCTGTATTGGACACTTTTTTCTGAAGAAAAATTTTTTTTCAATGACCTCCGATTCTGATAAAAGTCCAACACCAACAGAAAGTGCAAATAATCATACTGGCACACTTGTAAGTGCAAAATTCTAGCAACTTTACATATGTATAGATATGGGTTAGATTTAGCAGTGAAAATAGTCGCCAACTACTACCCAACATGATTATCATGACCTGTACCATGTGTACTAGAGATGATAAAAAACTCATTTATCATGTCAAGATGCAGGTTAATGAGAATGACAGAGAGTCAATCTGAAAGTGTAAGCATTCGTGAAAGTCAGATAGATGAAGTTTGTCAAAAAGGGAAAGATTTATAGGGAACTTGAGAAGATGGCCATTGCCAAGAAGGTCATATGACTCTAGTCAGGACAGTCCATGAGGACCTTTATCTCCAGTCTTATGTTCTGACTGCAGACTGAAGTTATCAAGTATAACAGAAAGTTTTCTGTCTTTTTTAACAATCTGAAACATAACATTTGTGGCATGCTCGGGTTCTCTGATAAAAAGAACTTTAGCAAGGGCCAAAAGGTCTTCTTCTTCTTTCTTATCTCCACACAATCACATTAAGGTATCAAGTTTGTAAAGCTTGAGACTTTTGATGGTGTCTGCCGGGGAAGAGTAGAGCTCATCAATGGATGAGTCAATACAGTTAATAATGTGTTTTGGGGTTGCAGGTTGAGAATTGCACTTAGTACATAGTGGGAAAACCTTGCAACCATTCTGGAAGGGCCAAAAGATCTTCTTCTTCTTTCTTATCTCCACTCAATCATTGATAAGGCACAATTTGGATTATAGATTATAAACACAAGGTAATAAGACCAAATCCAAATAAATAAATAGTGTGTGACGTTTCGGTAACAGCGTTGTTACCATCTTCAGACAAAAGTACTGAATACTCTACTTTTGTCTGAAGATGGTAACAACGCTGTTACCGAAACGTCACACACTATTTATTTATTTGGATTTGGTCTTATTACCTTATCTCCACTCAATCACACTAAGGTATCAAGCTTGTAAAGCTTGAGACTTTTGATGGTGTCTGCCGGGGAAGAGTAGAGCTCATCAATGGATAAGTCAATACAGTCAACAATGTGTTTTGGAGTCGCAAGTTGAGAATTGCACTTGGTACATAGAGGGAAAACCCTGCAACCATTCTGGAAGGGCCAAAAGGTGAACTCCTGTAATCATCTTTGAATCTGTATAGACCTCTAAGAGGTAGTGGTGTAAACACATGGAATTCCCTGCCTCAGTATTGGCCATTGGGATCATCAGCAGTGATATCATGTCTCCCTTCTTCTATAAGTGGTTCTCAGGATGAATGCCAATGCCTATATCAATGTCTTGGAGAGTGTTGTGAAGCCTTAGATGGACATAGTTTGTTTTTTTTTGCTTATCCCCAGTACATGTGGTACAGGCCATGATAATCATGGTAGGTAGAGGTTGACGATTGCTTTTACTGTAAGTGCACCACATGTCTACACATGTGAAAAGCAGTTCGACTTTGCACTTACAAATGTGCCAGAGCCCCGTTTGGTTACTCGCACTCGCTGGTGGGGTTGGACTTTTGCAAGAATTGGGAGCCATTGGAGCATTTTTTTAAACAGAAAAAATTGCCCAATGCGGGAATCGAACCCGGGTCGTAGCGGTCGAAAACCAACAGTTTAGACCATCCTTCCACCGACTCCCGATGGACATGGTAGCCGCAGGAAGGAATTATGTCTTCCAACAGGACTCAGCCCACAAGACAAAGATGCAGATATGACTAACATTTAACCTCCCCAGCCAATTGAGTCCAGTGGCCACCTAACTCTCTAGACTGTAATCCCCTCGACTACTCATAGGGAACTATGTGTAGTGTTTACACTAATAGACAAAACTTAAGGAAGTTGTACCTTTTAACATATATATCAGGATTCAGACAATAACTCTGAAAGATAACTCCACCTTTGCCGGTCCCAAGCCCGGATGAAAAAGGAGGAGGGGGAGCAGTAACAAGCTCACTAAAAAAACCTGGGCTCAGCTGGCCCGGCTGATAGTACCCTGTAAGGGCTCCTAATCCAGGGATACAGGAAGAGTCTGTACTCCATGTTAGGAGTGTCTGCACATGGCGTCTGTTCCTCATTTACAAGCTTGATACCCTAATATGATTGAGTGGAGATAAGAAAGAAGAAGTCTCTGAAAGATATTACATTGACCTTTATTGAAGACATACGAGATAACCAAGTGTGAATAAAATATTGCCTCTGTCTTCTTAAAAAAAAAAAAAAATAGATCAAAGGCCACATCAAAGACTTTTCACTTCCTTAAGTTTTGTTTATGTATATATGTAATCTGATTTATTACGACTAAAGGTAAGTAGCCTTTACTTTATAACAAATAATTTTCCTTAGCAGACTCAGTGGCAAATCTGTGTATAAGACTGTATATGTCTTAATAAAGGCTTATAAAACAAGGTAATAAGACCAAATCCAAATAAATAAATAGTGTTTGACGTTTCAGTAACAACGCTGTTACCGAAACGTCACACACTATTTATTTATTTGGATTTGGTCTTATTACTTGTTTTATAATCTATAATCCAAATTGTGCCATATCAATAAAGGCTTTTGTGTGTGTATCTCTTACGAGGGTGAGTAGAAAAGTAAGGTCTCCATTTTTTTTTTCATAGAAAAACACATTTAATCACAACTTTTTATACATCATTGGAAAGGTTGGACACTTTGCTATTTTTCTACATAGTCGCCTTGATGCTCAATCACTTTTTTCATCCTGTCAACCAACTTTGTAATTCCGGTGTTGAGCAACTTGTTGAGCAGCTTTTTAAATGCGAAAAATTATTCTCCGGTCGAAATTCACCGTCAGTTAGTGGAAGTGTATGGTGAGAAGTGCATGGACATCAAAAATGTGCGGAAATGGTGCCGGGAGTTTAACGAGGGCCGAATAAACGTCCACGATGAACAGCGGTCTGGGCGGCCGAGTTTGCCGGAATCAACCGTGGCTCGAATCGACGAAATGGTGCGCGCAAACCGGCAGATAACCCTTGAAGAGATCGAGGATGGCCTGAATGAAGATTGCAGCCACTTCTCCGTGCACAAGATTGTGTCTGAGACCCTCGGCTACAGAAAGGTGTCCGCCAGGTGGGTCGACAAGTGGCTCAAAGAGGCGGCGGGAGAGTGGTACAACACCGGAATTACAAAGTTGGTTGACAGGATGAAAAAAGTGATTGAGCATCAAGGCGACTATGTAGAAAAATAGCAAAGTGTCCAACCTTTCCAATGATGTATAAAAAGTTGTGATTAAATGTGTTTTTCTATGAAAAAAAAATAGGAGACCTTACTTTCACCCTCGTATTATATACATCTTCTCTACACTATAGTATTTGTTGTAGATACCCATAATACTGGTTTCATACTACACTACAACCTATTAACTTACAGTCGTACACAAGGTAATAAAACCAAATCCAAATAAATAGTGTGTGACGTTTCTGTAACAGCGTTACTGAAATGTCACACACTATTTATTTATTTGGTCTTATAACCTTGTGTTTATAATCTATAATCCAAATTGTAACTTGTTATTTACAGTCAAATATCTTGTTATAACAGCCTCTATTACAACAGAAACTTGGTTATAACATCATATGTCCCAATTGTGTTTTAACCATAGTTAGAACAACATTATTGATAAGGCACAATTTGGATTATAGATTATAAACACAAGGTAATAAGACCAAATCCAAATAAATAAATCTTCATTCAGTACTTTTGTCTGAAGATGGTAAAAACACTGTTACCGAAACGTCACACACTATTTATTTATTTGGATTTGGTCTTATTACCTTGTGTTTATAGTCTATAATCCAAATTGTAACTTGTTATTTACAGTCAAATATCTTGTTATAACAGCATCTATTACAACAGAAACTTGGTTATAACATCATATGTCCCAATTGTGTTTTAACCATAGTTAGAACAACATTATTGATATATAACAAACTAAAATCTTGGTCCCAAGTAATGTTGTTAGAGTGAAATATGACTATATACACTCATGGACAAAACTTGAGGAAATGGAAAGTATTTTGATGTCACCGGTTGTTTATTTTTTTTTGAAGGAGACAGAGGCAATTTTGTTCGCACTTGGTTATCTCGTGTATCTTCAATAAAGTCATTGTAATATATTTCAGAGTTATTGTCTGAATCCTGATATACATGGTAAAAGGTACAATTTACTTAAGTTTTGTCCATGAATGTACATCTATATGGTCTCTGTCTAAATTAAAAGATAATCCTATTTTAATAAAAGGTTTACATTAAACACATTCAAATTTTAGGATATATTTTTTGGTAGTTGTTGACTTCACCTATTGTGTTGCCTGTATAAACAGCTTTATTTTTTACTGAAAAGTTCATCGTAATATAATTGTTTGAATAAATGACACAAATCGATATTTGCGGAAGAGCGATTGCTCGAAGCATATTATATATTTATAATTATATGTAATTCTGCTGTCCTAAAAGCTTATGTCCATTTAAAATACCCATTCGAAGAGTCAAGCAACAGTATCACTATAAAAGGAAGTTCCAAAAATGCAATATAACAGCGGTATGGTAGATTAAACTGGCGAAACTGCTGGGAGGGTTCACCACTGATGAGCCAGGCCCTCCCTTTAATTTTTCCATTGCAGTAAGGGCAGTAAAAATTATTTTATTTTAAAAAGAATCTTACACGTCTATAATAGTTTTGTAATTTGAAAAGTTTCAGTAGAACCTTCCATAGGAGACTGTCAAAAAACTCAGATACTCCTTGAAATTGGATTATGTTGGGTCAAGTTGTTATAAAGGTAGTGGAATCAGGGCAGAGGGGAACACCTAAGAGATTTCACACAGTTGAACCTCCTTGAGAGACTTATTTAAAAATGGCTACCTCTTGGTCTCTTATTGGAATTTGTATTAGTTTGTGGCATTTTAAAAAAATTGTATACAACTTGGGGAATTTTTTGCTCACATACAAAGAGTTTTACTATGAGGGTTTAGTAGATGAGTGGTCGACCATTAAATTTTTTACTTCTACGTGCCGGGATTGAATCATGCATTGAGCTCTTTTTTCTAATAAAAAAAATGCTTCAATGGCCTTCAATTATTGCAAAAGTCCAACCCGACCAGTGAGTGCAAATAACTAAATATGACTCTGGCACACTTGTACCTACAAAAGTCCAAACAACCAAAGGTTGGTGGTCAGAGTACAGTTGGTCATCGACTTTGAAGTCCAGTAAAATTTGTAGTGAACCCTGTGAGAGTATGCAATAGTCAATAGTTGAAGAGCCTCTTTCAGATATGTATGTAAAATCTCCATCTTTATCCCCTCTAGATCTTCCATTAACTATTGTCAAAGAATTATCTTCCAGGAAATCAAGAAGTTTATCAGACAGAGATGATATTATATGATCTTTGGCCCTTCTTTCCGATGTTGTAACTACAAAAGTCAAACTCCTTTCTACATGTGTAGACAATGGGTGGACATACAGTAAAAGCAGTCGCCTACTTATACCCAGCATGATTATCATAGATAATAAGTCCAACCCCACCAGCGAGAGTGCAAGTAACCAAACAGGGCTCTGGCACATTTGTAAATGCAAAGTCGAACTGCTTTTCACATGTGTAGACATGTGGTGCACTTACAGTAAAAGCAGTCGCTAACTACCCACCATGATTATCATGGCCTGTACCACTTGTACTAGGGATAAAAAAAAAAAATTATCATGGCCTGTACCACTTGTACTAGGGATAAAAAAAAATATTATCATGGCCTGTACCACTTGTACTAGGGATAAAAAAAAATATTATCATGGCCTGTACCACTTGTACTAGGGATAAAAAAAAAAGGTTTTACTCTAGATTCCAGATACAGGTGACCTTATTAAAACATTATCATTTATAACAGCAACATTATAAAGTCCCCATGGTTATGACAACATAGTGTAATAACAAGATAAAATATTGATAAGACACAATTTGGATTATAGAATATAAACACAAGGCAATAAGACCAAATCCAAATGAATAGTGTGTGATGTTTCGGTAACAGTGTTGTTACCATCTTCAGACAAAAGTACTGAATGAGAAATTATACCACAGCATGTTTTAAATAGTTTTGTTATCAAGTGTGTAAACAAGATAGCAGATAAGTAGTTTACACACTTGATAACAAAACTATTTAAAACATGCTGTGGTATAATTTCTCATTCTGTACTTTTGTCTGAAGATGGTAACAACGCTGTTACCGAAACATCACACACTATATATTTGGATTTGGTCTTATTACCTTGTGAAGATAAAATATTTGTCCCATAGCGAAGTACCACCATATTTATATCCCCCTTTTTTTTTTTTCCTTATCCCTAGTACAAGTGGCCATGATAATCATAATGGGCAGAAGTAGGCGACTGCTTTTACTGTAAGCGCACCACATGTCTACATATGTGAAAAGCAGTTCGACTTTGCACTTACAAATATGGCAGAGCCCCGTTTGGTTACTTGCACTCGCTGGTGGGGTTGGACTTTTGCAAGAATCGGGGGTCATTGAAGCATTTTTTTTTTATCAGAAAAAAAGTGCCCAATGCGGGAATTGAACCTGGGTTGTAGCAGTCGAAAACCAAAGGTTTAGACCACCCTTCCACCGACCCCCTTTATATTCCCTGAGATTACAGAAGTACCTATGTTGTTGTTAATGTCCATCAAGTCAACTTTTGGTGACATTATTGACAAATATTCTTCAATTTGTTAGCGATTATCTAGCTCATCTAGTGACCTTTCAGTAAAGGTTTCTTGATCCATTCTAGCTAGCTCATTGCAAGTCTTCCTTTAAATTTTCCCAACATCTTTTCTAACCTAATTTCTCTCTTTTATTAGGTGTTCAAAGTAGGCCCGTCTTTGTTTACACACAAATATTTGGGATTCTAGGGACCTAGCAGGACACATTTTGGCTTGCATTAGATGCGCTAAACAGGACCTTTGGGAGAGGCCACTGCTCATCATAAAACAGCGCGAGGAGCATGAACTCATGGAATTCGTGTAATCTTTACACAAGGGGATAAGAAGCAACAACTACAAGAAAATAAGACCTAATCCAAATAAATTATTAGTGTGTGTTGTTTAACACTATTAAATTATTTGGATTAGGTCTTATTTTCTTGTATTTCTAATCTGTAATTCAAATTGTACTTCATCATTACATTTAAGATTGAGAAAGATTTGTTCTTTTATCTGTCCATGGCAGCCTGAGTAGCTTTCTCCATGTCCATGTTTCTCTCGAAAGCTTCAATTCTTTCTTCTTTTATAAACACATCCATAAGTGAGACCTCCACAGGGAATACTATTTTCTCATAAAAACAGCTCAAGGAGCATGAACTCATGGAATTTGTGTAAGTTTTACATAAGGGGATAAGAAACAACAATTCTCTCATGTAAGTAGAATTAAAAAGTAGATTTAAAAATCCTGAGTTCAACTGACCCGGTTGATGGTCCTCAACAAGGGTCCCACTCCAGGAATACGGAGGAGCTGTGTCCGTACTCATGTTAGAGTGCAGCAAAGGCTTCCATGTTAGGAACAGCCTCAAACTACAGGCAAAGTCAGACTTTCACCAAAGTGTGCCTGGATCATGGTGCCATGATCAACGAAAGCTGCACCCCTATACCCCATTCCATGAGATCATGAACTCATGGAATTCGTGTAATCTTTACACAAGGGGATAAGAAACAACAAACAACAAGTAGAAGACACATCATAGAAATGACACAAGAAGGAGGAGAAAATAAGTCCCATGTGTTTATTGATATATCTTACAAGATAGAGAGAGAGAGAGAAGCTCTAGTGCCCTGTACAGTGGCATCGGGGGAGTTCCAGTAAGCTGGAGGAGAAATGGGGAGGAGCTCCAATAGAGGAATAATGGTGGAAATACAGAAGTATAGGTGGAGAAATCAAACTGGAGGCTTAGAGAAAGGAAACGCGGGTGGATAGCAAAGTTGAAAGTGGAGAGAAAGAGAGAGAAGAAAACAAAAATAATAAAAGAAGCTTTAAGCTGGAGATAGGGTGGGTAAAGTGGGAGGAGGAGCCCCAAGATAAGTGGGTGAAGAAACCCCAATTTATACATTAGTCTGGGGAAACAGGAAGAGAAAAGAAAAATAGATTATATATATATATCTCTGTGTGGAGTGTTGGTTATAACAGTAATAGTAAAATATATGTCATATATAGTGTGTTGTGTGTTGTATAGAATATATCCTCTGCTAAGTCTTGAGTTCCGCCAGGGCATTCAGCAAGGACCGGTTCTCCTCCAGCAGCTTCTTGTTTTGGGTGTCGTAGAACACCAGCTCCTGGACAACACACACACCGTGGTAACACACTCTGCCAACACAACTATCTGGTAGTAAACAACCTCTAGAAACACTGACCTTTTTATTTTTTTATGAATCATGTACACATCACAGTATAACATAACTCCGCCTTTGCCGATCCCAAACCCAGATGAAAAAGGAGGAGGGGGAGCAGTAACAAGCTCGCTAAAAAACCTGGATTCAGCTGGCCCAGCTGATAGTACCCTGTAAGGGCTCCTAATCCAGGGATACAGGATGAGCAGCATTTGTACTCCATTGTTAGGAGCGGCTACACATGGAGTCTGTTCCTCATGTCAGAGGCGGCCATTTCTTTTGGAGATAAGTTGTCTTGCCACTGAGTAGTGCTCCCAGTCTTGATGACAAAGGCAGACACTTTCTACTTCAGTCATGAATGATTGAGTGGAGATAAGAAAGAAGAAATATAACATCTTTAATCCAACATCTATAGACCATCACTCTCAGCTCTTACTAGTGGCTTTCTGGTAGCTTCCTTGAAAGCATTGGAGGTCTTCCCACTATTCAGTGTCAGGGGGAACTGATAAAAGGTTTATATTTCATATAAAGGAACCTGGTAAATCCCCTTACAATCCCAAATTGATTACCACTTTAATTTAGCATACAGAGATAATCTGTACATTAATTACGTATCGAACAGATAGGTTTACTAATTTATGGCTCCCATACATATCTAGACACTGAGGTAGATTGTAGAGATCTCCCCTGGTATGTAGGGAGGAACATACCCTGGTGAGAGAGGAGAGCTTGGCCTCCAGGATGGAGATCCTCTGGTCCTTCTCCTGGGATTGCTGCTTGAGTAGGAGGATTTCCTGCTGGGCCTGGCGAAACTGTCAACACACCACTGTTAGCTGCCTTGTGAACTCCCACAAACAACTCAAGGAGGATATATGGGGTCGGTGGAAGGATGGTCTAAACCATTTGTTTTGGACCGCTACGACCCGGGTTAGATTCCCGATTTGGGCACTTTTTTCTGGTAAAAAAAAAATGCTCCAATGGCCCCCGATTCTTGCAAAAGTCCAACCCCACCAGCAAGTAACCAAACTCTGACACATTTGTAAATGCAAAGTGCTTTTCACATGTGTAGACATGTGGTACACTTACAGTGCAAGCAGTCGCCTACTTCTACCCACCATGATTATCATGGCATGTACCACGTGTAGTAGGGAAAAGCAATAATAAATAAGGAGAATATACAAGTGTCCAACCCCACCAGTGAGTGCAAGTAACCAAACTGACACATTTGTAAGTGCAAGGTCAAACTGCTTTTCACATGTGTAGGCATGTGGTACACTTACAGTGCAGTCGCCTACAACTACCCACCATGATTATCATGGTCTGTACCACATGTACTAGGAATAAGCTAAAAAAAAAAAGGATACACAAGCGTCACAAGATAAACAACACCAAATAAATACAAGAAAATAAGACCTAACAAATTAATAGTGTGTGACATTTCAGTAACAACGCTGTTACCGAAACATCGCACCCTATTAATTTATTTGGATTAGGTCTTATTTTCTTGTAGCTATAATCTATAATCCAAATTGTGCTTCATCAACACCAAATAAAGTTTCTATGTATGGCCCATGTTTCTCAAATTCTCTATTGGACACAGATTTTCCAGACAAATTAAATAAAGGATCTTCTTTGCATATAACAAACTTGTTGCCAGCTCAACTCTCCTAAAGTGACCAGTTCATCTTGGAAAACAGGATTGCCTCAGAATGCCCTAGTTGTTTAAATTGCTACAAGGATGCTTCACCATGTGTGTGTGGAAATACAGTACAACTATCTCTCTCTTCATTTTTAAGCTCTTATTTATTTCTATATATATACAGTTAAACCTGTCTATAGCTCTTGGCCCCCCTCTTGGGACTCACCAAAATAGGGTGCTATAGAGAGGGGGTGCTATAGACAGGTCACTTTTAATGTAAATCGCATCATACTGTAGGCGCCATCCCGACCAGAGAGCCACAGATAAACAGATTATAAACGCACAGAATATAGAATCCGAGCTCCCCAGTAGAAGGAATACCCGGAAGACGACGGTACTCTCTGTTATATGTGTTGTTCACTATTATGATTTTGTTCTAATAAAGACTACTAAATTATTTTCATTGGATCCTCTCTTTCTTTTTCCCAGTAAGAAACGCCTACGGAAGCCAACAGAAATTCAGAAGTGGGATAGTCCTGAAGAAAATTGAAGATTCACTGGAATAATTTGGAAACGAGAAGGACGTGGCGCGGTGACCGATCAACGTAAGAGGAGTTGCATGGTATGTACGAAATTTAATTACCTATTCCTAAAAGTATTATTACAAGTCACCTCGACAAAAGTATTATTGCAAAATCATCTCGATAAAAAGTATTTTAAAGTAAAGTGAAGTATTTTAAAGAAAGTATTTTAAAGTAAAGTGAAGTATTTTAAAGAAAGTATTTTAAAGTAAAGTGAAGTATTTTAAAGTAAAGTGAAGTATTTTAAAGAAAGTATTTTAAAGTAAAGTGAAGTATTTTAAAGAAAGTATTTTAAAGTAAAGTGAAGTATTTTAAAGAAAGTATTTTAAAGTAAAGTACAGTATTCTAAAGAAAGTATTTTAAAGTAAAGTAAAGTATTCTAAAGAAAGTATTTTTAAAGTAAATTGAAGAAACAAATAAAAAGTATTATCGCAAAGTATCGCGGTAAAAAGAAAAAAAAAAAAAAAGTATTGTCTCAAAATTACCAAAGAAAAGTTTATTTCGTTTAAAGAAATAACTGAAACAGTACGTATCTGGTTTAGTCAGTTTTATTTGTTTATTTTAAAAAATTTTTGCCTTGTTTATTTTTCCTTTTGAAAAACATGACTTATTTAGCGAAAGTAAGGAAATGCGATTTGAGCAAGTTGGCGTACGAACTCGGCGAGGTAGTACCGCCAGAGAGCAGGATCGTCGACTTAAAACACCTTATTTTGAATAGCCAATCCTACGAAGAAGAATTCGCAAAACAACTGTTGGAGACTCTGATCAAGGATCGGGAACGAATCGAGGAGCGGGAACGAATCGAGGATCGGAAACGAATCGAGGATCGGGAACGAATCGAACGAAAAGAACAAATGGTAATGGAATTCGAGCTTGAGAAGCTGCGCATCCAGACTACACGCGGAAACAACGATACGTCTCGAAGTACCAGCAATGACGCACATTACGAGATACGTAAACTGATGCCCAAGTACGAGTCGAAGGACAATGACTTGAGTTTTTACCTAATTCTTTTCGAAAGACAGGCAAAGCGA
This sequence comes from Cordylochernes scorpioides, assembly GCA_030710605.1. Lineage (NCBI taxonomy): Eukaryota > Metazoa > Arthropoda > Arachnida > Pseudoscorpiones > Chernetidae > Cordylochernes > Cordylochernes scorpioides. Next base: position 11,703,858 of record CP092865.1, read on the forward strand.
CTAGGATTGGATGAAGACCAATGGGCGTTCAGCCTCCTAGGATTGCTACCTTACGAAATGACTCAATTAATCGCTCGGGAGACAGAAGAACAAAGCGGCGATTATAGGTTCGTGAAAAGGTTGCTCCTAAAACGGTACAAGTTGAGCCCCGAACAATTCAGACAAAAATTCGAGAAGCACGAGAGATCTCAAAAGGGTTCCTGGAGAGACTTCGCTTTCGAATTGCGAGGATATTTCAACGAATGGATCGAAGGAATGAACGTGGAAAATTTCGACGCCCTAAAGGATTTGTCCGTCACTAACCAGCTAAAGAAAAAAGTTCCAAATGTGCTGCGTAATCATCTCATTGACGATTGGACCAAGTTAAACAACCCAGATGAGTTGGCGGATAAACTGGACGAGTACGAAAATGTTCGCACCGAGATGGGACCTCCGCATTGGAATGCGAAACACCTCATACCACCGTCGTTTCAGCAGAAATCTGCGAGATTCCCCAACCAAAGCGAAGTTAAAGAGACTAAACAAGGAACGAATGTTTCGGGTCAAGACGCTGCAAGGAACGAAATCAGTGAAACGTACCCTAACACCTTGAGGAGAATGGTCAACCGTACGATCAGAAACGACAAGGGAGAACCGAAGTGCTTCAACTGCAATCAGTTTGGACACATTGCCAGAGACTGCCCAGCACCCAGGACTACGTTGACATGCCGAGGATGCGGTCAAACGGGACACAAGGAAAGGAATTGCACAAGACCCAAAGAAGGACTAAAAGTAGCCAACCTGGAAGTCGAAGGACTGGAGACTGTCCCGCCAGATGTATATTTGAAGGATGTCAAGATCGACAACAAGCAAACCGTGAAGGCAATGATAGACACCGGGAGCAGCAGTTGTCTAATGAGAGAATCGGTCGCAAGGAGGATCAGCGTCGACATCGAACCAGACTCGACTAGTCTGTACGGCATCGGTAACCAGACTGCACCAGCTGCCAGGACCGTTGGGAAGACGACAGTCGACCTGGAGATTGATGGCATCGTCGGAAGGGAAATCACTGTATTCATTGTCAACGATGATGCCCAACCCTATGACCTATTAATTGGAAGAACATGGACAGATCTGCCCTACGTATCCTTCGCCAGAATTGGTAAAAACTTGCATATTGGCTATTCATCCGAATTTCCGTTTGCTAATCTGCAAGAAGAAATCAAGTCGCGTCGCATCGAACTGAGAGCAACCGAAACTGTTCAGTTGGAGAGCGACTCCATTAACTTTACAAGTGCAATCACAGACGAGGTAAAGGACGGATATGTATTGTTCACAGGAGTAGATGACGCCTGTGTCGATTCCCTATTGGAAGTGGTCGACGGAAAGACGACCGTACCCATCATCTCAGCTGGCAAGGGCAAGTTGAGAGTAAGGAAGAACCAATGTGTAGGGCGGGTTGAACTACTGAACCTTGATGATATTGTTGTTAACCTGGACGTCGCAGAGGATTCGTTTCAGACTAAAAATGAAGAGAAGAGGGAAGGACAAGACCAAATGAAACGTAAGCGCCCCATACTGCCTGAGGACATCAACGTCAATCATTCTCTGACTTCGAAAGAGAGACAAGAAATCCTAGATGTAGTAAACGAGTATAGAGACTGTTTCGCTCTTGGCATGGAGGAATTAGGGTGCACCGATGTCACCAAGATGGACATTAAGGAGGTTGATGGAAGCAAGCCAGTCTGTCTGAGACCGTATAAGACGACTGCAAGTGAACGCGAAGCAATCAGGGAGATTGTCAGAGAGTGGAAGGACAATGGAATAGTCACGGAAACTAGATCACCCTACGCTAGTCCCGTCCTACTTGTGAGGAAGAAAACTGGAGATCATCGTCTGGTGGTAGATTATAGGAGACTCAACATTCAAACAGTTAAGGACAAGTTCCCATTACCAAGGATAGACGACCTTCTGGAAGGCCTAAGGAATGCGAAATTCTTCACCACTCTGGATCTGGCGCATGGATATCTGCAGATACCACTGACCGATAAGGCAAAATTAAAGACAGCATTCATCACCCCAGATGATACAGGTCAATTCGAAAGGATGATTTTTGGACTCGCCAACGCACCAGCTGAATTCCAAAGACTGATGCACACTGTCCTAGGTCCGCTGCTGAACAAGAAGGCATTCTGCTATCTCGACGACGTGATTATCCCGGCAAAAGATTGGCGGGAGATGATCGAAAGGTTGAGGGAAGTCCTCGAAAGAATAAGATCAGCGAAGTTGACACTGAAACCCTCTAAATGTGAGTTCGGAAGGAGGGAAGTTGAGTTCTTAGGGTATGTCATCAGTACAGGCGGACTTAAGCCAGGCCCAAGAAAGATCAAGGCGATAGAAGAATTTCCAGAGCCCAAGAATGTCCACGACATACGACGCTTTCTGGGACTGACGAACTTCTTCAGACGATTTGTAAAGGACTTCGCGAGGAAAGCAGAACCGCTAAGCAGACTTACGAAGAAAGGTTCACAATTTGAATGGAAGGAAGAACAGCGAAGGTCATTTGGAGGACTACGAAAGGATCTGGTCGAATATCCGGTACTAGCTCATTACAACCCTGAACTCAAGACAGAAGTACATTGCGATGCGAGTGCTGAGGGATTAGCAGGAATGGTGCTACAGATGGACGAAGACTGCAAATGGCGCTTGGTCTACTGTGTGAGCAAGAAGACAACAGAGGCCGAGAAGATGTACCACTCAAGCAAATTGGAGCTGATGGCGATAGTGTGGACCTTGGATCGACTACGTCAGTTCCTCGTAGGAATCAAGTTTACAGTGGTTACAGATTGCCAAGCACTGGTCTACATGAACGCGAAGAAGACTACAAATCCTCAGATAGCGCGATGGTACAATCTGATTCAGGAATACGATTTCGAAATTCGACGAGGAGCCAGAAGTAGAAGATACCCCCCGACGCAACCCACGACGTTTCTGCAACGCAAGGTTCAATCGAGGACGATTGAAATCCAGGAATGGCCGAATGTAGGCGCCATCCCGACCAGAGAGCCACAGATAAACAGATTATAAACGCACAGAATATAGAATCCGAGCTCCCCAGTAGAAGGAATACCCGGAAGACGACGGTACTCTCTGTTATATGTGTTGTTCACTATTATGATTTTGTTCTAATAAAGACTACTAAATTATTTTAATTGGATCCTCTCTTTCTTTTTCCCAGTAAGAAACGCCTACGGAAGCCAACAATACTACATATTTAAAATAGGGCGCTATAGAGAGGGGGTGCTATAGACAGGTCACTTTTAATGTAAATCACATCGTACTACGTATTTAAAATAGGGCGCTATAGAGAGGGGGTGCTATAGACAGGTCACTTTTAATGTAAATCGCATCATACTATGTATTTAAAATAGGGCGCTATAGAGAGGGGGTGCTATAGACAGGTCACTTTTAATGTAAATCACATCGTATTACGTATTTAAAATAGGGCGCTATAGAGAGGGGGTGGTATAGACAGGTCACTTTTAATGTAAATATCACATTGTACTACGTATTTAAAATAGGGCGCTATAGAGAGGGGGTGCTATAGACAGGTCACTTTTAATGTAAATCGCATCGTATTACGTATATAAAATAGGGCGCTATAGACAGGTCACTTTTAATGTAAATCACATCGTATTACGTATTTAAAATAGGGCGCTATAGAGAGGGGGTGCTATAGACAGGTCACTTTTAATGTAAATCGCATTGTACTACATATTTAAAATAGGGCGCTATAGAGAGGGGGTGCTATAGACAGGTCACTTTTAATGTAAATCGCATTGTACTACGTATTTAAAATCGGGCGCTATAGAGAGGGGGTGGTATAGACAGGTCACTTTTAATGTAAATATCACATTGTACTACGTATTTAAAATAGGGCGCTATAGAGAGGGGGTGCTATAGACAGGTCACTTTTAATGTAAATCGCATCGTATTACGTATATAAAATAGGGCGCTATAGACAGGTCACTTTTAATGTAAATCACATCGTATTACGTATTTAAAATAGGGCGCTATAGAGAGGGGGTGCTATAGACAGGTCACTTTTAATGTAAATCGCATTGTACTACATATTTATAATAGGGCGCTATAGAGAGGGGGTGCTATAGACAGGTCACTTTTAATGTAAATCGCATCGTACTACGTATTTAAAATCGGGCGCTATAGAGAGGGGGTGGTATAGACAGGTCACTTTTAATGTAAATATCGCATCATACTACATATTTAAAATAGGGCGCTATAGAAAGGGGGTGCTATAGACAAGTCACTTTTAATGTAAATCACATTGTACTACGTATTTAAAATAGGGCGCTATAGAGAGGGGGTGCTATAGACAGGTCACTTTTAATGTAAATCGCATTGTACTACATATTTAAAATAGGGCGCTATAGAGAGGGGGTGCTATAGACAGGTCACTTTTAATGTAAATCGCATCGTACTATGTATTTAAAATCGGGCGCTATAGATATATATTAATTGGATTGTCATATTATAGAGCTTTAATATTCAACTCTCAAAAAGGGGAGCAACACTAAATCCAAACAACACTAAAGCTAACAAAGAGATGTTTCATTGTTAAAATTGTCAAACCCAACTAGGCCATTGTAGTCACAGTTTACTTTTTTTTGAACTCTATAAAAGCTCTCTTTAAAACTGGCATTTATTCAACATAGTGGGACATCATTCAACATTTACTTTTGATTCAAAAGATTCTCAAAGGGCGCTATAGAGAGGAAGGCACTATTTAGAGGGGGCGACAGGTTTAACTGTATATATATATATTATTTTTTTGCTTATCCCAAGTACACGTGGTACAGGCCATGATAATCATGGTGGGTAGTTAGCGACTGCTTTTACTGTAAGCGCACCACATGTCTATACATGTGAAAGCAGTTAGACTTTGCACATACAAATGTGCCAGAGCCCCGTTTGGTTACTTGCACTCGCTGGTGGGATTGGACTTTTGCAAGAATCAGGGGGCCATTGGAGCATTTTTTTTTAAACAGAAAAAAGTGTCCAATGCGGGAATCAAACCCGGGTCGTAGTGGTCGAAAACCAAACGGTTTAACCAGCCTTCCACCGACTTAACTGTATATAAAAATACATGATGCTTTACATCTATTTTAGAAAATGGTGTATAAGTAAAACTAGGATTAAAATAATCATTCCCCTGAGGGTTACTGAAACATTGGGAGTTAAATGAATCATTGGTTGTTGTGGCTGTGTTTTTTTCTGAATCTTTCTTTAAAGGACCACACCTAGTTGCAGAGTTCTCTTACTGGAGAGATCTGCTTAAAAAGTAGAAATGGTAATTTTGCTGTTCAAAAACTTGTCCTTTATAGAGAGGTATCCTCTAGTGAAAGTGTCATATAACAGAGGTTGTTCTACTGTATTAGGAAACTACCTCTTGTAAATGGAGAGATAATCCCATCTTACACTAATCAAAGATAACTCTTCCTTTGCCGGTTCCAAACCTGGATGAAAAAGGAGGAAGGGGAGCAGTAACAAGCTAACTAAAAAAACCTGGGCTCAGCTGGCCCGGCTGATAGTACCCTGTAAGGGCTCCTAATCCAGGGATACACAGGATGAGGAGTGTTTGTACTCCATGTTAGGAGCGGCTGCACATGGCGACTGTTCTTCAGGTCAGAGGTGGACATTTCATATTGGAGCTAAGTCAGTGGCCTGCTACTGAGTAGTGACAATTGACAATTAAACAACTTAATTGACATCTCGTCAATCTTTACACTCAAAGGGAGTTATAAGGTAATAATAATTGTAGGAATGAAGAGAGATATATACAATCGACGTAGCCCTCTCCTAGGGCACGTCCGGATCAGGAGCTTAAAGCCGCCATGAATCTAGACAGATCCCTGCCATTTGGGGAGTTCATGATCGGAACATGTTTGATGCTACTGAGTAGTGGTCTTAATGACAAAGAGAGTAACTTCACCCAGTCATGATGGTTTTGAGATAAGAAAGAACACTGATAGAGAGAGGTCCAACCCACCACATCCAGAGTGGAATCTGGCTCTCCAGTTCCCGCAGGCTGTGATGGAGCCACAACATCCACTGGCTGACCATTGGCTGCCTCAGAGCCTGGACCTCCCAGGCTGACGGTGGAATCTGATTGGTTCAGAGTGCTGTCGTACTCTTCATCGTCTGCATCCAGGTCTGATGGGCTGCGGCACACACTCCATTACCCTAGTGTACACACCAGGAGTACTAGGTGTCAGGAATTGGTGGAACCAAGGTAATAAGACCTAATCCAAATAATTTAATAGTGTGTGATGTTTTGGTAACAGCATTGTTACCATCATCAGAAAAAAAAGACTAAAATTTTGCCTGATGTAGGTAACAAATGCTGTTATCGAAATGTCCACACACTAATAAATTATTTGCATTAGATTTTATTTTCTTGTATCAAAGATTCTATGTTGTTATAGCCCCTGGCAAATTTAGAATGATGGTGTAAACCAAAAGGTGCTTTTATAAATTGATAAGGCACAAATTGGATTATAGATTATAAACACAAGGTAATAAGACCAAATCCAAATAAATAAATAGTGTGTGACGTTTCGGTAACAGCGTTGTTACCGAAACGTCACACACTATTTATTTATTTGGATTTGGTCTTATTACCTTGTGCTTTTATAAATTAAATGGAAGCTGTTATAATGAGGGTCCAGTGTATAGTGTCATAATCATTCTTGACATTTGATAAGGCACATTTTGGATTATAAACACATGGTAATAAGACCAAATCCAAATAAACAGCGTGTGACGTTTCAGTAACAACCCTGTTACTAAAACATCACACACTGTTTATTTATTTGGATTTGGTCTTATTAACTTGTATTTTTGACATCTGCTTTCATTTTTGACATTACAAAAACACTAATGGACAAAACTTTTAGGAATTTTTGTACCTTTTAACATGTATATCTGGATTCCGACAATAACTCTGAAAGATATTACAGTGACCTTTATTGAAGATACACAAGATAACCAAGTGTAAACAAAATTGCCAGTGTCTCCTTTAAAAAAAAAAAAGAAGAAGAAATAGATGACGGGCAACATCAAAGACTTTCTACTTCCCTTTGTTCATGAAAGTGCATGTTATTTTTTTTTAATTTCAAATGAAAAGTATACACATAACAAGGTCTGGTAATTATAAGAGAGGTTAAATGTATTTCAATTTGCATATTCTGTACCATATCCTGATCCATTATACACAGAGAGAGAGATTCAGACCATTCATCCAACTGTTATCTTACCTTTTGTTCTGTCTTGGATAGGCCGCTTTAACTTGACTAGGAGCCTGTACCCACACAACTATATTGTCACAGAGATAAATGAAGCAAATTTAGGAATAAATAATTTATTACAAGAGATAAGGCACAATTTGGATTATAGATTATAAAACAAGGTAATAAGACCAAATCCAAATAAATAAATAGTGTGTGATGTTTCGGTAACAGCGTTGTTACCATCTTCAGACAAAAGTACTGAATGAGAAATTTTACTACAGCATGGTTTAAATAGTTACTGTTATCAAGTGTGTGGTAAGTGATAACAGTAGCTATTTAAACCATGCTGTAGTAAAATTTCGCATTCAGTACTTTTGTCTGAAGATGGTAACAACGCTGTTACAGAAACATCACACACTATTTATTTATTTGGATTTGGTCTTATTACCTTGTTTTATATACAAGAGGTATTCATAGGGAGAGAGATAACAACTTATCCCAAGGTAAAAATAAAAATGAGAGTGTTCAGTCACCGAGACGTCCCGTTTTCCTTATTGGCAGATAAGATTCCGAGAACCCCTCACACCTGTGGTCCCCCCAGTGATGATGTTCCATGGAGTTTCCTGTAGTTGTAGAGCTACTTGACAATATTGTGCGGACCCCCATCTGTAAAGAGAAATTTAAACTATTTTTTTAAAGGGGGTCGCATGATTCTTTTTGAAATAGAATAATTTTCTACTGTGTACTTCCTTCAATGATAAATTAATGGGAGGGCCTAGCTTATCAATGGTGAACCCTCCCAGCGATAGATTAAACTGGGGAAACTGCTGGGAGAGATCACCATTGATCAGCCAGGCCCTCCATCAATTTATCATTACAGTAAGGTCACAATATAGGAATGTGAAAAAATAGTACAAATGTAATATTGTACTGGGATAAGGTGCATAAATTAAGAAAAAGCCATCAGCAACTTTCAGTTGCACGATAAGTATATGCCTTTTTCTTAATTTATGCACCTTATCCCAGTACAATATTACATTTGTACTATTTTTTCACATTTTGTAGCGTTCTCATGCAATTCTGGCCTTAACTACCCATTTCATGATTTTTCAGGATGCCTTAAAGACCATATTTTTTGGTCGTTGAGGTACAGCTTGCACCACGCTGATGAGGGTCAACAGCCCGAAACGCGTCCGTGGTTAGCTTTTCTTGATTAATCAAGAATGGGTATTTGTCCAATTCTGGAATAATTAAAAATCAACGAGAATAGTTGATATTTATTCCGATAGATGGCGCAAGCCATCAGCAACTTTCAGTTGCACGATAAGTAGATGCCTTTTTCTTAATAAAACAATATAGGAAATTGTTTTATTAAAAAAAAGAAAAGAATCATACTCATCTCAAAAATAGTTTATTTCCTCACAACATCCTGTTGTTGTTGTTTCTTATCCCCTTGTGTAGAGATTACAGGAATTCCATGAGTTCATGCTCCTCGAGCTGTTTTATGATGAGCAGCGGCCTCTTCCAAAGGTCCTGTTTAGTGCATCTAATGCAAGCCAAAATGTGTTCTGGAGCTGCAGGTACCAAGCTACATTTTGGGCAAGTGGGGTAGATTCAGACATCCTATGTAGTGGTAGTGGGGCAGAAAGGATAAAAATGAGATTAATGGGAATAGGAATGGAATAAAATAAAATGAAATAAAGAAAGGTCCCAAAATGATATCACACACATTTCATATTTTAAAAATATATTATGGAAGAGTATTCATTATAAATTTTATTTTGATGAATAAATATTTGGATGTCCTAGAAAAATGTCCATCAGCAGTGAAGCAATGTTGTGATAAATTGATAATCATCTTAACTGACTATAATTAAAAAATGCCAACTTTAATTCAACTGAAAGCTCTGATCACTTGAAGTGTCTAATTAAAGAAATTACACTATAAATGACTATAAATTACACTATAAAGCATAGTTGGTACAGAGGAGTGAACCCAGGAGGAGCTCTGAACATCAGACAGCATCAAACAACACTAACAAGATTTAGAACAGGCCATCTCAAGCCATTGATGATAGAAAATAACAACAAAATCTACCTCACTTGCCCAAAATGTAGCTTGGCCCCTGCAGCTCCAGAACACATTTTGGCTTGCATTAGATACACTAAACGGGACCTTTGGGAGAGGCCACTGCTTATCATAAAACAGCTCGAGGAGCATGAACTCATGGAATTCGTGTAATCTCTATACAAGGGGATAAGAAACAACAACAACAACACTAATAATGAATTCAAAAAAAGGTTTTCAATGGTTTCAATTCATACTATTAATCAATGTTACAAAAGTATTTTTATAAAACAATTAAATGAGTTAGATGTTAGGCTAATCATCTGACACTTTAATTCAACATAACAGATTATAATTCAACTAAAAGCTCTGATCCCTTGCAGTGCTGAATTAAAGAAGAAGGCATACTGTATCTCCAATCCTGTTGTTGTTTCTTATCCCCTTGTGTAAAGATTACACACAAATTCCATAAGTTCATGCTCCTCGAGCTGTTTTATGATAAACAGCGGCCTCTCCCAAAGGTCCTGTTTAGTGCATCTAATGCAAGCCAAAATGTGTTCTGGAGCTGCAGGTACCAAGCTATATTTTGGACAAGTGGGGTAGATTTTGTTATTATTTTCTATCTTCAATGGCTTGAGATGGCCTGTTCTAAATCTTGTTGCTTGATGCTATCTGAGGTTCAGAGCCCCTCCTTCTCCAATCCTCATTTTTACTATGAGAGTAGACATGGAGAGATGTGCTCCATGTGTAAATAAGCTGCAATGTACAAATTCCTTGTACACGGCACTCATTCCATTTATCTTTTAAAATCATCATCACTGTAAATATATCATTATTTAAATGTACGATATATGCACTTGTAGACTGCACAGTCACCGTTCGGAGGAGATTAATAGAATCGCCGAATGCAGTGGTCCATTTGAACGAGGAAAGCGTAGACTAGAACGCGGCTGATTCCACACTAGCCTGTTCAGTGATTCGCTAACCATGACGTATGCACAAAGGAACGTGTCGCCATTGGACATATGTTGGACCAGGAGGCTGTTGTTGGGTGCTGCACTGCCTGGAGTATAGGAGCTTCATCTATTATTTTTTCTGTGGTGAATCTGTATAAGACCGGTGATCTTAATAAAGCTTTTGTGTGTGTGTGTGATATATGCACTGGTTTGAAGGACAGTGAGAGAGAGAGAGAGAGAGAGTAATCCCTCTCAAGAGACTTAAAAAAAACCTATCATTATTTATTTACAGTAGAACCTTTACAAGAGGACACTATTGCTAGAGGATAACTCTCTACAAAGGACAATTTTCATCTTCTAAAATTACCATTTTTATTATTTAGAAACTCTCGGGTAAGAGAACATCTCTCCCTAATAAAGGAGACTATGGTGCTCTGCAACTAGGTTCTGTTCTTTAGAGAGAGAGGTAGTTCTACTGTATTTATTTAAATGTATCCGTGTATATCCATTTCAATTTTTAGAGTCAATGAATTGGCAATTAATCCTGACTTGTCTTGTAGTCCATTGCTTAGATAATGGTAGAGAGATAAAAATAAATGCTGTGCACACATCAACCAGGTTCTATTCTTTCCTTGATAAAGGTGACATAGTCACTGAAACAATGGGAACATTTTTTTCATCACTTATTCCTCCAAGGTATACATGATTCAGGTCACAGTAATCATGGAGGGGGTAGTTAGCAACTACTTTTTTTACTCCACATGCCTACACATTTAGAAAGCAGTTCAACTTTTGCACTTACATATGCACTAGAATCCTATTTGGTTATTTGCACTCACCAGTAGTGGGGGGAGGAAGGGGTTGGACTTTTTCAAGAATTGGTGGAGGGCCATTGGAGCAATTTTTTTAAAAATCTGTATAAAGTACCTAATTCAATCTTGGGCTGTGGCGGTCGAAAATCAACAGTTTATGCCATTCCTCCATCTTTGGTATTAAAAAAAAAAAAAGGAATAACACAAGTATTACTCTCTCTAAATAAAACTTTTTAACCCCAACAAATGAATTTCAGTTTAATTAAAACCAACAAGCAATCCAGGGCTAGAATTCTTTAACTATTTTTCTCTCTCTAGCTTTCGGGAGTCAACATGCCTTTCAACATGAGGACTAGAAGTATAACTCTCTTCCCAGCTATGCCGGAAGTCATACTTCTATTCTACTGTTGAAAGGCATGTTGACTCCCAAAAGGTAGATGTTAGCATTTTTATAAGTTGTTTTTTCATAGATTAATATATTTATATTTTGACCAGATGACCGGATGACTTTACATGTATATATTTGGTTTTAAATGATGTAAATTAGTTAGTTATGAAAGGAAATTAAAAGTGTTAATTTTCTTAGAGGTGTTTGTGTTTACTCTGCTCGATTGTAGGATAGGAAATTCTTAGCACCTAACATAAAAATAGTTAAAGAAACTTGGCCCTGGATTGCTTGTTGGTTTTGTTAAACTGTAAAGGCAGGTATGAATGATAGGGATGTATTATAAAGGAATTTCAGATGATTAGAAGATCTCGATTCTGCGTACTTAAGGAATGTCCTAAGGAACCCTTCACCATGGCAGTTGTGTGATAGAAAAAGAGTTAAGATGATCTGTCGGGTGTGGACTAGATGTAAGGGCAAGAAAGCAAGGGTGTGTGAAAGAGATGCATTCCTGAGCTGAGGGAGGTCTTTTTATGGCCTTGGGATGATGACTCAGAGCCTGGTGGTGGTACATTCAATCCTTCCTGTGTCTCCACTGATTGAGTCAACATCCAGGCTCTCCCAATAACAACTTGTACTCTGGATTAAAATATATACAATTTGGATTAATGATTAGAAACACAAGGCCACATCCAAATAGATAAACTATTTCGCTACGTTAAGGTAACAATGCTGTTATTTCTTCTTCTTCTTATCTCCACTCAATCATATTAGGGTATCAAGCTTGTAAAGTTTGAGATCAGGTCTGGGTGAAGTAGAATGCATCTGCCGTTGTCATTAAGACTGGGAGCACTACTCAGTGGCAGGCCACTGACTTAGCTTCAGAAGAAATGGCCGCCTCTGACATGAGGAACAGATGCCATGTGCAGCCGCTCCTAACATGGAGTACAAACGCTACACAATGCTGTTATTAAAACATCAGATATCAAATTATTGATTTAGAACAGGCCATCTCAAGCTATTGAAGATAGAAAATAATGACAAAATCTACCCTGCTTGCCTAAAATGTAGCTTGGCACCTGCAGCTTCAGATCACATTTTGGCTTGCATTAGATGCACCAAACAGGATCTTTGGGAGAGGCTACTGCTTATCATCAAACAACTCGAGGAGCATGGATTTATGGAATTTGTGTAATCTTTACACAAGGGGATAAGAAACAACAACAGAGATTCAGTGACTTGTTACCTAATGGCTCTAATTTAAAACAGCAGAGATAGAAATGCTAATGGAGAATGCACACACAAACACACATACCCTCTATAAGTACGTGTCAATATATAGAAATTCAACAAACTATAATCTAACCCTCACTACAATTCAGCTGGTTATCCAACCCCCCAACCAAGTGACCTATACTTTAATTTAACAGACTACAATTCAAAACACCTACTTGTAATTCAACAAGAATCACCTTTCTCTTGTGGTGTTGAGTTAAAGGGGGTTTTGACTGGATTTAAGAAATTGAATCAATAGAATTGCAGCTTACACATATCAAACTTTATTGTCCGACACCTCATTTCTTCTTGAAAAAAGGGGTAAAGGGTGACTAGAGAGTTTGCCAAAATGTCGGACAATAAACTTCTTGAAAAATTTGACCGCTGTCTTATTTTGATACATCTTTATCTCTAATTGATCAATATAATTGTATGGCTCCTCATTAATCTTGCTATCACCTCACACTTGTTCCTTTTTTTTTAAATTCAAGTTAGTGTCAACACACCAGGTAGAAATATGAGGAGCTGACCTACCTCCACAATATCCTCTTTAGATATGCTTTCATTGAGAGCCGTGTTCTTCTTGGTGTCAGGGCAGATGAGGGACTCATCGTCTTCCCCAGTGCTCCCCCCGGTGCTCTGGGACAACACACACACACCTGGTAATGCCATCACACACTTCTTTTTAATACAGTAGAACTACCTCCCTGTAAAGGACAACACCTAATTGCAAGGTTAAAGTGTCCATTAGACACAAGGTAATAAGACCAAATCCAAATAAATAAATATTTGGTCTTCGCGCTTTTAAATCCTTTTATTTTATATGTATAGATGGCGCGTTATTGCTTTGTGTTAATTTATTCCTAACTGGCCTTGTCTTTATAGTTTGCTGAAGAGTATTGCTCGAAGCAAATATTTGAATGTAATTCTACTGTCCTATAAGCTTATGTCCATAGTTTACTTGAAAACCATTTCTAAGATTTCATCCTTCAGTGTAGCATATAAAAGCAGAATTATCCAATACAGTATTAGAGCTCTGAGAAGCGGTCTGGTGGATTAAATTGGCGAAATCGCTGGGAGGGTTCACCACTGATGAGCCAAGCCCTCCCAATATATTTTTTCATCGCAGTAAGGACAGTAGAAGTTTGTTTTATGTATAAAAGAAACATTTGCGCTTTTAAATCCTTTTATTTTATATGTATAGATGGCGCGTTATTGCTTTGTGTTAACTAATTACCTTGTGTTTATAATCTATAATCCAAAATTGTGCCTTTAGACAATTAACATAATTTTTTTTTTGCTTATCTCGGTGGGTAGTTAGCGACTGCTTTTTACTGTAAGTGCACTACATGTCTACACATGTGAAAAGCAGTTCGACTTTGCACTTACAAATATGCAAGAGCCCCATTTGGTTACTTGCACTCGCTGGTGGGGTTGGATTTTTGCAAGAATCGGGGGCCATTGGAGCATTTTTTTTTTTTTAACAGAAAAAAGTGCCCAATGCGGGAATCAAATCCGGGTCGTAGCGGTCTAAAACCAACGGTTAAGACCATCCCTCCACCGACCTCACATAATTTTATTGACATCACTACACGCAAAAGTAAACAGTCTGCACTATTTTAAAAAGATAATTATATATATAAGCATGTTACTATGTACAATGTACATAACGCTTCTACCACCGCTGCAGAGTTTGGTGGAGAATCACCAGCAGGTCTCCAGCGACACACAAGTGTCCTTTAGAGAGATAGGTATCTTCTTAACGGAGAGTTGCTAAATAGCAAAATTGATCATTTTGGTGATAAAAATTGTCCTTTGTAGAGAGGTGTCCTCTAGCATGAATGTATCTCATGGAGGTTGTTCTACTGTACAAGTATTATCGAGTGATTGATTGATTAATGGGAATATAAGTGATAGAAAGGAACAATTGGGTGCTGTTATCAGACAATAGACTTGGCTTATTTTAACTTTTTTTATGTAAATTTATCTGAATAACTCCCATGTATCAGCTACTAGTATGAGAGACAACATTTGAAAACAGCTCTGTTAACTCTACAAAATAAGAAAAAAGAGAGTAAAAATATAATAACAATAACTTAATTAGAATAATATCTCAGCAATATGTCTGCATGAAAATTAAGAGATTAACAAGCTTGCTAAAAACACTTGGGCTCAGCTGGCCTGGCTGATTGTACCCTGTAAGATCTCCTGATATAAGATTGCAGGATGAGCAGTATCTGTACTCCATGTTATGAGCAGATGCATACAGCAACTGTTGCTCATGTTTGAGGAAGCCATTTTATATTGAAGCCAGGTTGGCCTGCTACTGAGGAATGTTCCCAGTCTAAGGGATAGACCTAATTATGAGACCAAACCCACAGAGTGAATCAAAAATGATAAAAAGGTACAAGTTTGGATTCCAGCTAAGAATCACCTGTGTTGTATAATCCTGGATCAATTTACTTCTATGGATTGATGGTCTTGTGATCTTTAATCCAATTTGTACCTTATCAATTTACAACCAAACATCACTTGGGACTAGGATTCTTTGCTGTTATAACACCGTGTTTCTGTTGCAGTAGAACAACCTTCATGAAAGGACACTCGTGCTAGAGGACACCTTTCTACAAAGGACAGTTTTCATCGTCAAAATTACCATTTTTACTATTTAGTACTTCTCCAATAAGAGGACACCTCTCTCTAAAGAACACTTTGTCTTTGAAACTAGGTGTTGTCCTTTACAGAGAGGTAGTTCTATTGTATAACCAAAGTTGAAACAATTGTAACTTCATGATAAGGCACACACAATTTGGATTATTCTATATACAGTTATGAGCGTCATTCTTCGTCGCCTCTGTCACGGTTTGCTTTTTTTTTGGAATGGCGCCCTCCTATCGGTTGGCTACGGTCACGCCACCTTTGCCCCCCCCCCCACCCCCATCATGCCCCCCCCCCCACTCGCTATTTCATCTTTGTAACTATTGTGTTGGAGCGGGTCGCTCCCTAAATAAATGCATATATTAGATAATAACCAAATGGAATCCTCTCTTTCTTTTTCCCAGTAAGAGACGCCTACGGAAGCCAACAGTACATAGACAGATAAAGCACATAGGCTATAGTTATTAACTAACATATGCAATTATTTAAGGCGCCAATTTATAATTGTAACAAATAGTATTTGAATCAAAACATTCAATCGGGTAAAACACGGGCGTTGCCCAGGTCATTCGGCTAGTAGATTATAAACACAAGGTAATAAGAATACCAAATCCAAATAAATAAATAGTGTGTGATGCTTCAATAACAGCATTGTTACCATCCTCAGACACTTGAAGATTCTATTTGAAAGAATTCAGGATCTGAAGCTCTCCTCTTTGGATTAGGTCTTATCACCTTGTAATCGTAACTTCACAAACCTAGGGACTTTGGAATTAAGAATGTTCTCACCAAGTTGTTATAAAAAGAGACTGAGAGGATATCATCCACTGTGATGTTTGAAGAGATGTCCAGAAATAGAAGGATGTTTATACAAGAAGGGGGGGATGTCCCAGACCCAAACATTATAAAGATAAGAACTACAAGAAATTAAGATCTATGATAAGGCACAATTTGGATTATAGATTCAAGATAATAAGACCAAATCCAAATAAATAGTGTGTGACGTTTCAGCATTGTTACCATCTTCAGACAAAAGTACTGAATGTCTGAAATACTGAATCTTTCAGTACTTTTGTCTGAAGATGGTAACAATGCTGTTACGGAAACGTCACACACTATTTATTTATTTGGATTTGGTCTTCTTATTACCTTGTGTTTATAATCTATAATCCAAATTATGCCTTATCATGGATTATAGATTATAAACACAAGGTAATAAGAAGACCAAATCCAAATAAATAACGCTGTTACCGAAACGTCACACACTATTTATTTATTTGGTCTTTATTACCTTGTGTTTAAAATAAGATCTAATCCAATTAAATACAATGAAATAGTGTGTGACGTTTTAGTAACAGCGTTGTTACCATCATCAGACAAAAGAATATTATTGTAGTTCTAATCTATAATTGTGTTTTATCATTATAAAGATCAGGAGACAGCCAAGGCCACCCCACTTTATTTGGCAGAGTGCTAACCCAAGCAAGTTCTCAAATTAGAAGCAACTTGGGAAACTTGTCTCCCTAGAGACATAAGGTCCTGGAGTTACCCAAAATTGTATTCCCGGGGGAGACTTATTGCCAACTAACTTGGCTCTTTCTTTGGAAGAAGTTTCTACAGTAGTGTATGTGTGTGTGTACTGTTAAGAAAAAACTCATTTACACAGTCCAACTTCTTTAATTCAACATCCTTAGGGAGAGATAAGAATTTTCAGCTGAAACAAAGTCAGTGTTGGTTGCAGGGTTTTCCCACTATGTACTAAGTGTAATTCTCAGCCTGCAACTCCAAGACATATTATTGACTGTATTGACTTATCCATTGATGAGCTCTACTCTTCCCCGGCAGACACCAAATCAAAAGTCTCAAGCTTTACAAGCTTGATACCTTAGTGTGATTGAGTGGAGATAAGAAAGAAGACAAAGTCAGTGTTGAATTGTAGTTGTCCACGATGAATATCAATTCATCGCTACATTCACTGCTAGTGGGCGGGCATTTTTCTAGGACATTTTGTTGTCAACACTTAAGAGGGTGTTATGAGGGTCGGTGGAAGGATGGTCTAAACCGTTGGTTTTTGACTGCTACTACCCAGGTTTGATTCCCGCATTGGGCACTTTTTTTCTGATAAAAAAAAAAAAAAATGCTCCAATGGCCCCCGATTCTTGCAAAAGTCCAACCCCACCAGCGAGTGCAAGTAACCAAATGGGGCTCTGGCACATTTGTAAGTGCAAAGTCGAACTGCTTTTCACATGTGTAGACATGTGGTGCACTTACAGTAAAAGCAGTCGCCTACTTCTACCCACCATTATTATTATGGCCTGTACCACGTGTACTAGGGATAAGCAAAAAAAAAAAAAAAGAGGGTGTTGAATTAAAAAGTCTGTGTTGAATTATAGCCAGTTAAATTAATGTAAATAGGTTCATTGGGATTCAAAAAGTGGTCGATTTATAGTAAGTATTGAGTTGGACAAATTAAAATAGGTAATTTGAAAGGGAAATGGTGATATTTGGTTGAATATAATAGTCGGCTGTGAATTAAAGAAGTTATACAGTATGTAAATATGGTTGATCCAAGTAAATTACTCCAGATAAATAATGGGTACAAGAATCAATCAGCTACAGATATTTATCACCAAAATCATTCTCCTATTACAATTTTTAGCTGAATATTTCAAGAAAAAATGATATATAATTGGTTACAGGAACTATATTGAATTATGGGAGGATCACCATGTGATTGGCACCAGATTGCACTATGGTTGGTACTTGGTGTTGATTATATGGTACAAGGTTATTCCTAAATTTCATAAACACTTGTAAAAAAAAATTGAAATAATAATATTATTCGCCTATACAAGAAAATAAGACCTAATCCAAATAATTTATTTTGTATGATGATGGTGAAAATGCTGTTGCTGAAACGTCACACACTAATAAATTATTTGGATTAGGTCTTATTTTCTTGTATTATAATCTATAATCCAAATTGTGCTTTATCAATATTATTTTCAACTCCGCCCTCTCTTGCCGGTCCCAGGCCCGGATGAAGAAGGAGGAGGGGGAGCAGTAACAAGCTCACTAAAAAACCTGGGTTCAGCTGGCCCGGCTGATAGTACCCTGTAAGGGCTCCTAATCCAGGGATACAGGATGAGCAGCGTTTGTACTCCATGTTAGGAGCAGCTGCACATGGCGTTTGTTCCTCATGTCAGAGGCGGCCATTTCTTTTGGAGCTAAGTCGGCCTGCCACTGAGTAGTGCTCCCAGTCTTAATGACAAAGGCAGACGCATTCTACTTCACCCAGTGTGGAAATAAGAAAGAAGAAGAAGAAGAATATTATTTTCCGTTATGTATAATGTCTTTGTATTATGTATGAAGTAATTGTATTATTATGTATTTGCCATAAATAATATTATTCGCCAAATAATAATAATAAAAAAAAAAAAAACAAATGGTTGCCTGTAAAGTCAGTTTTACGGGCGAAGATTTTACGTGACAACGGTAGAATATTTATTGATATGAATATAATTAAATTGCACAATAGGAACAAGGAATTGAATGAAAATAAGAATTGCACAAATTTTAACTATAGAAATATATTTTGTTTACTAAAACATTGTACATGTAAACTTAAACTTAACTAATTCCTATTTGAGTGATTTTGTTGAGGATAGGACGATGATAGGAGAAATATGAAATGAAAGGAAGTGTTTCTGCTGTAATGTGTCTTGCGAAAGTCAAGTCGATAGTTGTTCCTTTTAACGTAGTTGACTTAGAAACGTTTGATACGCAATCAAGATTATACATATTTTTCATGAAATTAAGAAACGAGTTGTCAGGCTTTACGTTTTTGTTAAAATCACCACACAGAAGAATCGGTATACTAGAATCAACTTGCACGAACGGTGGCACGTACTGGCTGTTGTGAATGTACGGACCGAGTCCTTGCCATAGTAACATTCCAATATCCTGCATACTAGCTCCTGGATGAATATATACAGCACCGAGTATAAACTTGAAGCTAGTATTAGCGGCGAAGCAAGTAACTTCAGTCATGCACATGTCACCCTTGGTTTTAATGACACGAGTTACGTCTCTGTAATCGCAACTTGGAACACTTCCGCCATAGATGTCGATGATAATTTACGATAGATCGCCACTCCACCAGCCGCGTTGGTATTTGAAAATCAAAACACTTATTCAGATCGAAGGTTCAAATTTTTGCTAAATAAATTTGAAATTAAATAAAATTTGTAATTGTAAATGATGAAGTTGAAAATTAAAACATTTACTTAAATTAGATGTTAAAATTCTTGCTCAACACAGTTTAAATAAAGTTTTCTTATATCTGCCACTTTTTCTTAATATTTGTAATTTTAAAGAATCAATTCGAAAATCAAAACATTTATTCAGATCGAAGGTTCAAATTTTTGCTAAATAAATTTGAAACTATTTAAAATTTGTAAAATAATAATAAATTAATTAATTAATTTTAAACTAATAATTTACTTAACACTATCAACATTTATCAATAGTATGACATAACCTATAAACTCAGTTTCTCAACTTTTGTGTCAATCTAACAATTAATCAATCAATCATAGTTTACGATAATGAAATATCAGTGTACAATTATTTACCTTTATTGTTGTAGTTGTTGTAAATGACGAATCTAAGCACTCCACATTTTCACTACAGACACAGCTGACGATACTTTAACCACACGTGTGAACTTGTATTATGACGCTTTCTTGTTTTTCCAACGCCAAGAACGTTCGAGAAAGACAAAGACAGAGACAAGCATGCGCCGATTCAATGCGCCTAATTCTCTAGCGCTGCGCGCGCAGCACTCTCGTTCGGTGACTCATCGTAATGTTACCGGGCGTTACACTTTTTCATAAGTGACTCCCAGCCGCAACCTAATTTAAGACGTTGTCACGTCAAAAACATTTTAAGAAAAACTTTTTGGACAACCTTATGATTTTGGTTCCCACTATAGAGAAGTAGGTATTCTAAGTAAGTGTGGGAAAAAAAAAGAACTCACTACCAACATAATTCATGGAATAAAGACATTATATATTCTGATTAAACTTTTTTCCATTTCATCTATTTATATATGTCATAATTTGTATATAATTATATGCACCCCCGACCCACTATGCATGTACAATGTATGATTTTCAAAGATTTAATAAAGAATGAGGTAACTGGAGGAAAGAAAGTGGCAACAAGACATAGGAAGCAGGCTAAAAGCGGGCACAAGTATAAATAACTTGTACAGTCAATACTTCCTCGCAAAGCCCGGACGTATCTGGTATCCGCAGAAGTTATATTAGTATAGAGACGCCCAATATTTCCGGACAGGACCGGACGTATTTTGATAACGCGGAAGTAAATAGAGTCGAACTAACACCCGATACTTCCTATCAGGCCGGGCATATCTTTCACCAAAGAAAGCCGCCGGTCCAATTAGGAAGGAATAGCTAAATAGGTCAACCAATAGAAAAACGGGCACGTTCCATCCTTCGACCAATGGGAAGGAAGACAACTCGTGGTGTTAAATCGAAAGACAAGATTTGTCAGTAGCGACTTGGCTCCCACCGAGTTCAGATCAGTAGTGATTTGGCTTCCAACAAGGTGACATCTGCTCTAGACCTCTCTCCCTCTGCTCATCCCACAGCTAAGTTCAATCACCGCCATGTGATCAGATAATTAACAATCAAAACCCGCTCCGCTCTTCTCAAGCTTTCTTTCCTCCAACCCAGTTGCCTTTTATTTTCAAACCCCATCACGTGTCCTGATTATTCCTAACTGTATGCTTCAACTTCCACTCAAACGACTGCGTTTCAACCAATCCTCACCATTCAAATCAAACTACAAGAAATTCCGCAACGATATTGTCACATATATATATATATATACACAGTAGAACTACCTTCCTGTAAAGGACAACACCTAATTATAGAGCCAAAGTATCTTTTAGGGAGAGGTGTCTTTTTACTGGAGAGTTATTAAATAGTAAAAATTGTAATTTTACAGATGAAAACTATCTTTTGTAGAGAGGTATCCTCTAGCCGGAGTGTCCTCTCATAGAGGTTCTACTGTATATATATTCTAATTCTTATATGTAAACTCTCTGCCATTTCCAGTCCTAAGCCTGGATTGAAAAAAAAAATAAAAAAAAAAAAAGGAAGAGAGGGGGGGCAGTAACAAGCTCACTAAAAAAAACCTGGGCTCAGCTGGCCTGGCTTCAAGTAGCTACACATGGCATCAGCTATTCATGTCAAAGGCCTCTTCTTTCTTATCTCCACTCAATCATATCAGAGTATCAAGCTTGTAAAGCTTGTTGATGGTGTCTGGCGGGGAAGAGTAGAGCTCATCAATGGATAAGTTTGACAACCATCATGACTGGGTGAAGTAGAATGCGTCTTGCCTTCGTCATTAAGACAGGGAGCACTACTGAGTGGCAGGCAGTTGTCAAAAGCGATCATTTGATATTGAGACTAAGACAGTGGTCGGCTACTGAGGATGAGTACTCCCAGTCTTAACACACTTCTCTCAATCCATGGACTCCTTTATATGATTGAGGGAGAGAAGTTATTTTCTATTGTCTCACTTAGCACATGTTCTCTTTATGTCTCAATGTTTACCCGGGTATGTTACCGGTTCAGAAATCTCACGGCTACTGAGGATGAGTACTCCCTGTCTTAACACACTTCTCTCAATCCATGAACTCCTTTATATGATTGAGGGAGAGAAGTTATTTTCTATTGTCTCACTTAGCACATGTTCTCTTTATTTCTCAATGTTTACCCGGGTATGTTACCTGTTCAGAAATCCCACGCCTACTGAGGATGAGTACTCCCTGTCTTAACACACTTCTCTCAATCCATGAACTCCTTTATATTATTGAGGGAGAGAAGTTATTTTCTATTGTCTTACTTAGCACATGCTCTCTTTATTTCTCAATGTTTACCCGGGTATGTTACCTGTTCAGAAATCCCACGGCTACTGAGGATGAGTACTCCCTGTCTTAACGGCACATTGAGAGACACTTCTCTTAATCACAAGATCCATGGACTCCTTTATAAGATTGAGAGAGAGAGAGAGAGAAAGAAGTTATTGTCTCACTTAGCACAGGTTCTCTCTTTATTTCTCAATGTTTACCCGGAGGTATGTTACCTGTTCCCACACAGGGATGTTTGACTGTGGCCTATATTGGCAGCCACACACACAATAAGGAAAGTTTACCTGCCCTCATGTTAGCAAACATGTTGTAAACAAGGAAATAATAATTTTACTGCCCCACTCACCCAATCTTTCCCAATCTCCCCACATATGTAGGTTCTATAGACGGAGGATTTTTAGGAAATACTAAACCTCATTTAGAGGTTCTTGAAAAAATAAAACCCTCGAAAGTGTATAACATCTGAGAATAGGTTTAAGACCACCTAAATCCGATTTAATGAGCCATTCGCAGTTTCGCCTGCGTGTACTTAGACATGCATGGCTTAATCTTGGAGACAATCATACTCCGCCCTTGCCGGTCCCAAGCCCAGATGAAAAAGGAGGAGGGGGAGCAGTAACAAGCTCACTAAAAAACCTGGGCTCAGCTGGCCTGGCTGATAGTACCTTGTAAGGGCTCCAAATCCAGGGATACAGGATGAGCAGCATTTGTACTCCATGTTAGGAGCGGCTGCACATGGCGTCTGTTCCTTATGTCAGAGGCGGCCATTTATTTTGGAGCTAAGTCGGCCTGCCACTGAGTAGTGCTCCTAATCTTAATGACGAAGGCAGACGCATTCTACTTCACCCAGTGTGGAGATAAGAAAGAAGAAGAAGAAGACAATAGAATTAAAAGAAGATATAAGATGCAAGATATATTTTTAAAGTATATATTTTTTAATCTATATATATAAGTGCAAATGGTAATGATAATCATGAGGGGTAGGGATTTGCGATTACTTATACTCTAAAGAACATCACAGGTAGTCTAGAAGCAGTTTGGCACTTACAAGGTGCCAGATTTCTGCTTGCTCTCACTGATGGGATTGGACTAGACCAGGGGTCGGTAAACTGCGGCTCACGAGTCACATGCGGCTTTTTTGGATGTGAAGCTCTTTATATAGTTCCATACGTAAATATTATTTATGTGAGTACTATTTATTGTTGGCAAGAAAACATTTTGTGGCTCTTTAAAAACTTTAATATTTTGTAAATTGTAAATATTAACTCTTCCATCTCAAAAGTTTGCCGACCCCTGGACTAGACCAAGAATCTAGAGGAATTGAAAGTATTTATTTATCACTTTAAATAGCTCACTGCTTGATTTTGATACCTCTCTTTTTGGATGATACCTTTGTGATGATACCTTTTGTTGATACCTTTTTGATGATACCTTTATTTTCTTTTTGATGATACCTTTTTTATTTCTTTTTGATACCTCTCTTCTCTTCTTGGATGCTGGCTAATGACAACCCCTCTCCCCATCTGATATATAACACAATTTTTTTTTTCAATTTTAAAATGTTCATAATTACTAGATCTCTGAAATTCAACCTGCAACCCCAAACCACATCGTTGACTGTATTGACTCATCCATTGATGAGCTAACTCATCCCCACCAGACACCATCAAATACCTCTACAAGCTTGATACCCCAATATGATTGAGTGGAGATAAGAAAGAAGAAAAACTAAATCTCAAGTTATGTAGAAACAAAAACTAGGCTGTTAACTCAAGATTATTTGAGCGCAAGATTTTGAGCATATTTTCTCAAAAGTTTTGATGATAAGGTACAATTTACATTATAGATTAGAAAAAATTATTGATTAGACCAAAAAACCAAATAAGTAAATTGTGTGTGACTTAGTAACGATGCTGTTACCATCATTCATTACTTTTGTCTGATGATGGTAACAATGCTGTTACTGAAATGTCACACTATTTATTTATTTAGATTTAGTCTTATTACCTTATGTTAAAAGTTTTGAGTTGAAAGGCTTGAATACTTTATAACAAATAACAAAAGTTGTTACACCACGTGATCTACAAGAATTTGTAAATTACTTCAAGTTTTTTTTTTTATATTTTGAAAAATTGGATTTTCTTTCACAGAACCAAGTAGTTCTTTCTTTTTAAATTTCCTCAAAGTGCAAGGAGGTTGGAATTCTCTCTCTTGCTTAAAAGTTTTGAAAAGTAATCATTTTATTAAGCTATTAATATAGCTTAACCAAGCTCTCCCATTATTTTATCATTGTAGTAAGGGCAGTAGAAAATTGATTTATTTTTAAAAGAATCACACGCTGTCAAAAATAGTTCAAAGTTTTTATTAAGCTATATTTATTAATTTAATATCGCAAATAAAGGTAAAAAATTTGGGTTTTTAAGATAAAACTCCCTACAGTAGAACCCTTGATAAAGCACAATTTGGATTATAGATTATAATAAAAGAAAATAAGACCTAATCCAAATAATTTATTAGTCTGTGACGTTTCGGCAACAACATTGTCACCATCATCAGACAAAAGAATAAAAAAATTTGAAAAATCATTTTTTAAAAATTCTTTTGTCTGATGATGGTGACAATGTTGTTGCCGAAACGTCACACACTAATAAATTATTTGGATTAGGTCTTATTTTCTTTTAGTAGAACCCTTATTATAACAGCAACTTGGTTATAGCATTCTAATTCTCAAGTTTTAAAAGTACCAATTGTTTTAACCATGGTTATAGCAACAGTCATTTGGATTATATAGATTAGAAACACAGGGATGGGTCGGTGGAAGGATGGTCTAAACCATTGGTTTTCGACCACTACGACCCGGGTTCGATTCCCGCATTGGACACTTTTTTCTGTTTAAAAAAAAAAAAATGCTCCAATGGCCCCCGATTCTTGCAAAAGTCTAACCCCACCAGCGAGTGAAAGTAACCAAACGGGGCTCAGGCACATTCGTAAGTGCAAAGTCAAACTGCTTTTCACATGTGTAGACATGTGGTGCGCTTACAGTAAAAGCAGTCGCTAACTACCCACCATGATTATCATGGCCTATACCACGTGTACTAGGGATAAGCAAAAAAAAATTATTGTGTATTTATTTATCATCATCATACATATGTATATAAGCAGCGGGACCAAATAAAGAACTATCATCTTGTGTCACCTACTCACCTCTCCTAGATTCTATATGCCATCGAGGATATAACATTTGGTTTTGGTTAATATCCTATGTTATAACAACAGAAAATCTTGGTCACAAATGTTATTATAACAAGGTTCAAATGTCATTTTTAAAATATGCTCCTTTTTTGGAGATTAAAGATAAAATTTAAAAGAACAAGACCAACACAGCAAAAAAAAATAAATAAATAATAAAAATAATAATAAGGTAAAACTATAAAACAAGGTAATAAGACCAAATCCAAATAAATAAATAGTGTGTGATGTTTCTGTAACAGCGTTGTTACCAAATGTATTTCAATACTTTTGTCTGAAGAGGGAAACAACGCTGTTACAGAAACATCACACACTATTTATTTATTTGGTTTTGGTCTTATTACCTTGTGTTTATAATCTATAATCCAAATTGTGCCTTATCAAGGTAAGACTATGTATTATGATGTATTAGTGTGCCATCCGTTATGAAAATTCCAAACTATTATAGACACTTATGATTCTTTTAAAAATTAATTAAACAATTTCTACTGCCCTTACTATGTATGACAAATTTATGTAATAAATATACAGTAGAACCTCCGTGTAAAGGACAACACCTAGTTAGAGAGCCAGTTTCCTTTAGGGAGAGGTGTCCTCTTACAAGAGAACAGATAATTAGTAAATATGATGATAAGGCACAATTTGGATTATAGATTATAATAAATTATTTGGATTAGGTCTTATTTTCTTTTATTTTTTTAGTAAATATGATAATTTAAGTAATGGAAACTGTATTTTGCAGAGAGGTGTTTGTTAGCAAAGTTCTACTGTAGACAGACCAATAGGAAAGATTCAAATCTAATAGAATGGTCTGAAGATTTAGGAACATTATTTCTTATCCCAGTTCTTTAAGGCAATGTGTCTTCATTATGTAGGTTTTCAGGTGGTACGTACAGATGGTATTATCTCTGCCATTGATTTTTATTATTATCCCTAGTACACGTGGTACAGGACATGATAATCAAGTGCAGCACATGTCTACACATGTGAAAAGCAGTTAGACTTTTTCACTTACAAATGTGTCAAAGACACGTTTGGTTACTTGCACTCGCTGGTGGGGTTGGACTTTTGCAAGAATCAAGGGGACTATTAGAGCATTCTTTTTTTTTTTAATTAGAAAAAAAGTGCCCAATGCAGGATTCGACCCCGGGTCGTAAAGATTGAAAACCAATGGTTTAGATCACCTTTCTACTGACTCCCATGATTTAAAGAAGTACAAATAGGTACAAGGTAATAAGACCAAATCCAAATAAATAAATAGTGTGTGACTTTTTGGTAACAGCATCAAATGTCACACTATTTATTTATTTGGTCTTATTACCTTGTGGTTATAATCTATAATCCAAATTGTGCCATATCAAGTACAAATAGGAAAATAAATAAATAAAGAGAATTAATTATGAAAAAGGCATCTCCTTATCGTGTAACTAAAAGTTGCTGATGGCTTGCACCATCTATCGGAATAAATATCAAATATTATCGTTGATTTTTAATTATTCCAGAATTGGCCAAATACCCATTCTTGATTAATCAAGAAAAACTAACCAAGGACACGTTTGGGGCTGTTGGCCCTCATCAGTGTGGTGCAAGCTGTACCTCAACGACCAAAAAACTGGTCATTCAGGCATCCTGAAAAATCATGAAACGGGTAGTTAAGGCCAGAATTGCGTGAGACCGCGACACAATGTGAAAATATAGTACAAATGTGATATTGTACTGGGATAAGGTGCATAAATTATGAAAAAGGCATCTTCTTATTTTGCTTATAGCTTAAGTTGAAGGTCGGATACAAACTGTGGGCCGTATGCTTGTACTTGAGAAAAAAATCTAAACCTTAAAAAGAGAGCAGAAGATATTAAAAAGAGTGTCATCAAAGATGTCAACCACTCAAAGGTTGATTGAACTCTCCAAAAAAAAAGAATTTTTCCCTCTAAAGCTTCCTTCTTTTTTTTTAGTTCATATGAATTTTTTTTAAATGCCTGAATGAACACAACAGCTTATCTTCTGATTGCCCACATCTTTGCTTTATATTAATAAAAATTTAAAACTTTCTAATCAAAAGATCATTAGATATATATCATGTTAATCAAATTAACAATGTACAAATATCTAGAAATGATATCTAGAATTATATTAATAAAAATTTGAAACTTTTTAATGAAAAGATCATTAGATATATATCATGTTAATCAAATTAACAATGTACAAATATCTAGAAAATGATAAAAGATCATTCTTGTAAAATTTTTAAAATGTGTTTTCTTACTTTATATAAATATATATTAGGAAGAATAAAATATATCCATTTATATGGCCTATATGCTACTAAGTATTCCTATATTTCAATTATAGTGTCTTTTTAGCCATAATTTTGTTGCTATACATTTCTTCGTCTGCTATATTATATATCTGGCTTTTTCATTTGATTATATGAATTGTAGAGTAAAAATATTTAAATATTAAATAATCTATACGTGAATTAAAAAAAAAAAACAGGGTATTTAATTAAATAGAATTAAAAATTAAATACATACCTCTGTTGATTGCAAATGAACGACACCAGTGCTACGCCGTTTTTCTCTTAACTTTCTCCTTTCCCTCTGAACTTTTCCCTTATTTATATGATTTGTTCTTGCGCATCTTTTATCTTTTGTTCTTGGAACGGGTTTTGGAGAAGCATCATGATCAACAATGCTTGAAGATAACGGTACATTATCAAAATCTGCTTGAGTGGGTGTTGTACCTTGTATTGAAGCATTTGGTGCTATGTTCTCGCTATCTTCTGCTGCGGCATCACCTGCGGTTCTTAAAGGTGCTGTTCGGACATTGGCCGCACGTGCCGTCCTTATTCTTGTTCGCCTTGATGAAAGTTCGAAATCATGTTCGTAGTCTTCTTGACTTAAAGAGCTAGATGCCATGTTTTGATGGGTCTTGAATTGACAACCCTAAACTAAGTTTTTGAAAATGGCCACTTTCAAATTAATTTTGTAGTATGTCATCTGCATTCATGCAATACTCTTTAAATGTCGTTTATGACTTGAGAATAAGGATAATTATATATTTTAAAAAGCAAATTGCATATAAACAACAATTCTTTATAGACGTTTCCTAAAAATAAACAAAGTTGCTAACTAGTATGCTTACTCTGCGGCAAAACAACTACGTTTTAAATTCCTTTTCTTTTTTAGTTAAAATATTTTCCAAAAAAAAAAAAGTTCAATAAATTATTTTATTAAATGATAGAAAAATATTTCAATAAATAAAATTTATAGAACACACCTAATTTGAAGACGAAATTTTTATGCTTAGGCGTTATCTAAAAATGAAGTCAGAGATAAAAATCATATTGGGAAAAATTAATGTTAATATTTATTGGATAGGATTGTTTGGGGGACAACTTGTATGTATTACAAGTTCTAAATCAACTTCACAAAATTTTGTCTATCATTTTCTGAAAAGGACGCTATTCTTGAGCTACTGAGAGATAATCTCCCCAATAAAATTCACAAAATTAATGGTTCATAGAATTCCCAAAGCAGCAATATTTTCTTTGAGCTGTGCGAACACTTACTCAGAGTTAATAACGACAAAAATGATTTTTAAGCTATAATATAGATAATAAAAACCTCGAATCAGAAAGAAAATTTGTCACATTATTTTAATTTCATAAAAAAATATTGTATTTGTAAATTCTCTGGATTAAATAAGAGGGTAAAACGAAACTTTTTCTTGGAATATTTTACCTAATTCCACGATTTAAAAAAACTCTATGTATGTAAATTGTAGTTATATATTTTTGTAAAATTTATTCCTCAATTATCACTAATTTCTGTATCTCTATTTCAAAATGCCTCTCTCATCTCTCACATTTCAAAGTGATTGAAAACTTTTTTGAAAGAGAGCATTTTATTTATTCTGAGCGCGAATTTTCTCTTTCAGAGATACACTTTCATGATTCAAAAATAGATTTAATCCGAAAAATGAAAGTTTTTTGAAAACTAATGTTTATGTTAGGACACCTTCATGACCTTTGTACAATAGTATGGTTGCGATTCACCCAAAAACCCTACCTAACCATGTCCCACCCAACCCCTCAAAGCTTCAAAACTCAGTGACTGTATTTCTTAGATGGAGCCTGAAGCCTTTTGCCTTGACAGCACTGAGCCAGAGTTTAAATAGACTCAAGCGCCCTTTAATCGAGCCACATGACCAGTAGTGGCTGACTTGACCCCAAAAGCACCAAGCCAACTTCCAGCATTGACTCTAGTTAAATTTTCCTATCCCTATGGGCTAGACACAGACCCACATGGCTGATAACCATGGCTGAATATCAGCTTCACCACGAGCCCTGGTGGACCTTCCCCAAGCATACTCCAAGATGCTCAGGCTCCTCCATGCCCATTTTTATTTGCCTTTTTTTAAATCAAAATTTTCAATCTATATTTTTATTGAAAAAATCGAAGATATTCTAATAATTATTTTTACTTCAATATTTTTTTTTTCACAGAAAAGAGATGGGTGATGATAGGTTTGAGCAGAGTTTGGAAACACTGGAACACGCACACAAATAAGCGGGATTATTTTGATTCCTTTTAGATTAGAGAGAAAATATTTTGTATGTAAGAGATTAGAGAGGATAAACGCCTTAAGCAGATTATTTGAAAAACAGAGAGAGAGAGAGAGAGAGAGAGAGAGAGAAAGGCGTTATAGCAGCAGATAGTGTCTCTTAGCCTCCTTTTTTCAATCATGGACCTGTGGTGTGTCGATTTATTAGTCCAGCGATGGCTCAGAAAGTCTCTCAAAGTTAGTGTTTTATTGGAATTTCTTATTAGCTACATTTATATGGGAAGACAAAAAGGACAACACCCTAGAATGCACATCTGGTCCTCTCTGGTTTTCCACCGCTGTGCCGCCCTGGCGCAGCGGTCGTCATCCTGGTGATTTATGGCGCTGCTTGTTTATTTTTCTTGACGGCGGGGTGCGGCATCCAGCAGGCCCCCACAGTACTCCCCTTCCAGTGGCGAAGTCACGATTTGTGCACAAAGTGGTTAATTACAATATATATACATCATCATATAGGCAAGAAAATAAAATAAGGAGAAATATAGTCTATTGCTCCTTAAATCTCACGGGTTTCTTGATTATTCTCCCCGATCTTGTCCTAGTCAGGTCTGGTGCTGATCCTGTTCCTTGGAATTCTGTGTACTTCTCCACATCTGGTGGGTCAGGATTCTGTTGGGACGATGTAGAAGGCAGCGCTCCCGACACGATGGGTCTTGTTGCAGTAGGGTGTTCTGAAGTTACATTGTCCGAATCTGCCAGTAAGTAAGCAGGTCGCAATCGGTCAATCGATGTGGTCACATTTCTTCCTTTCACTTTGAGTGTGAAATACTTGTCTGTTCTATCAAGGACTGGGAAGGGTCCCTCATATGGTGGTTCCAGAGGTTTTTCACTCTACCAGTCCTGATAAATACATGTGGACATGTTTTCAGATCTTTATGGACAAATACTTTAGTCTTCGAATGATGTTTTTCATTCAAGGGTTTGAGCAATTCCATTTGCTTTTGAAGCTGTTGAACAAATTCTTCAGCATGCAGGCGATGTTTAGAATCATCAAAGAATTCGCCAGGCAGTCTGATGGTTTTGCCATATACCATCTGAGACAAAGAATGGTTGTTATCTTTGTTGATAGCAGCACGTAAGCCTAGGAGAACTGTTGGCAGCGTTTCTGTCCACTTAATATTATTGTGGGCACGAATGGCAGTTTTGATGGTTCTATGAAGCCTTTCGATCTTCCCGTTACACTGAGGGTGGTACGCCGTGGAATGGCGAAGTTTGATAGCACACAGCGTTGTTAAATCTTTGAAAAGTTGAGAAGTAAACTGCTTTCCTTGATCTGATATCACTGTATGCGGTGCTCCAAATCTAACAATCCAGTTTTCGTAGAACGCTCTCGCTACCGTTTCAGACTTCATATCTGGTAGCGGAACAACTTCCATCCAGCTGGTGTACCTGTCGATACAGGTCAGACAGTAGATGTTACCATTCGATGGAGGTAAAGGACCAATTAGATCTATGTGGATAACACTAAATCTTTCATCCACTTCTTGATATTTGCCTATTTCTGATTTCGTGTGTATCGACACCTTGCACTTTTGGCAGTTGACACAAGCTTGAGCCCATTTCCTAATGTCTTTATTCATATTGGGCCATATAAATCTTGACGTTAATTGTTTAGTAGTGGCTTTAATGCCTGGGTGTGAGAGTTCATGGATGTTCCTAAAAACCATCATTCGGAATTTAATTGGAATGAATGGTCTAATATTATTGGTAGACACGTCACACCATAACAATTTGCCTGATTGTAGTGGGCATTGCTTAAATTTTAGAGAAGTATTCTTTGATATTAGGTTTTGTAGTTCTGAATCACCAGTTTGTTCTTTGGCGATCTCTTCGTAGTCGATAGTTGTGATAGCATCAACTCTGGACAGAGCATCGGCGACTATGTTGTCAGTACCTTTTATGTACTTGATGTCAGTAGAGAATTGGGAGATGTATTGTAGATGTCTTAATTGTCTAGGAGAAGCTTTCTCATTTTTTTGTTTGAATGCGTAAATTAAAGGTTTGTGATCAGTCAAAATTGTAAATTCACGTGCCTCAAGCAGGTGCTTGAAGAATTTGATAGACAAATATATTGCGAGAAGTTTTCTCTATCATATGTACTATAATTACATTGAGCAGGATTTAATTTTTTAGAGAAAAATGCTATTGGTTTCCAATTATTATTGTCAAGCTGTTGGAGAACTGATCCAATTGCCCGATCTGAAGCATCTGTACAGAGTGAGATAGGCAGTTCAGTATCGGGGTAGGCTAACAGTGCTGTATTAGCTAGGGCTTGTTTGCATTTTTCAAACTGAACTTCAGCTTCTTCAGTCCATTTTATTTCGCTTCTATCCTTTTTCTTGGCACCCCTCAAGTATTCATGAAGGATTGCCCGAGTCTCTGCGGCATTGTTCAAAAAGGTACGATAAAAGTTTAGCATACCCAAAAATATGCGTAATTCATGAACTGTTTTTGGTTTCTTATATTCTAGAATAGCTTTAACCTTTGTTGGAAGTGGTTTCACACCGTGAGAGGTAATTAGGTATCCTAGAAAATCAATTTCCTGTACTAGGAATTTAGATTTAGAAAGATTGATTCTCAATCCATAGGAATTTAGTCTGCTGAATAAGGTTTCAAGGTGGCTATAATGCTCTTCCTCTGTTTTAGAGGCTACCAGAATATCATCTAAGTAGACAAATGCAAAGTCCAAGTTTCTTAAGACTTCATGCATGAATCTCTGAAAGGTAGCAGTAGCATTTCTAAGACCGAAACTCATTACATTAAATTCGAATAGCACAAAAGGAGTAATGATGGCAGTCTTTGGTTTATCCTCTTCAGAAATTGGAATCTGATAGAATGCCTTGCATAGGTCTATTTTTGATTACACACGAGTACCTTTTAAGATGTGGTGGAAATCGTCCAGTCTAGGGATTGGATAACGATCTGGAAGTGTAACTGCATTGAGTCTTCTATAATCACCACAAGGTCTTAGTGACTCGTCCTTTTTTGAAACTAAATGTAGAGGACTCGCCCAAGGAGAATTTGAGGGTCTAATTATTCCATTATTCAACATATATTGAAATTCTGCCTTAGCAAGAGTTAATCTCTGTGAATCTAGACGACGGGCTTTTGAGTGAATTGGCTGACCTCTTGTAGGAATATAATGCTTAACGCTATGTTTTGCTTCTACAAAATCTGATGGTGGCCTACATAGGTTAGGATAATTGGTTAGGATAGCGCTGACCTTGGATGATGAGTTTAGAGTGCTAATATTTCCCATGTCTGAGATTGACTGAATGACGCCTCTTATGGAAAGATTAGTTATTCCATCAATTAGGCGTTTATTTTTTTATATCAATAATCAATCCAAAGTTGTTCAAAAAATGGGCTCCTATTATTGCTCTGTTGGTATTGGCGATTACAAAAGGCCATTGAAATTGACGTCGAAGTCCGATATCCAAATTTCTAACCTTTGTTCCATAGGTAACAATTTCTGTACCATTGGCTGCATATAATTTATAATCAGAGCTAGGCATCCTATTTTTATCCTTTGGAGGTATTATAGATATATCAGCACCACTGTCCACCAAAAAGCGCAATCCCGTGTTTTTGTCCGTCACAAATAATCGGAGATTGCGACAATCCTGAATGCCGGCAGAAGAGCTTGTCGCTACCATGTCCGCCGGTTGGAGTTTTCCGACTCTTTCCAACTGCACGGAGACCTGCATTTATTTTGCAAGCAATTAGATCCAAAGCGAAAATGGTAATAGAAATATCTTCCTCTTTGATCGATGGATCTTTGAGAATTACTTCTCGGACTTGACTGAGTCCTATTTTTGGATCGAGATCTAGATCTATCCAGTCTCAATTCGGACACCTGCCGTTCAAGATCTTCCAATTTAGCGATCAAGCGATCTGTTGATGAAGAAGGCACTTCCGCATCATATATTTCTTTGGAAGAGTTTATTTCATTTATTTTATCGACCATTATGGCCAATTTGCTAATGTCCTCATCGCTTACAATAAGTATATTCTTTATGGATGTGGGCAGTTTATCGAGCCATAAAGTTTTTATTAAATTGTCAGAGATATCTGGGGTAGCGAGGGATCTGAGCTTTTGTAATAACTGGCTCGGCATCATGTCTCCGAGCTCTATACCAGAAATTAACTTTTTAATTCTCAACCCTTCACTTTCTCTGAACAATTCAAGTAGTCGTGATTTACATTCAGAGTACTTGTTGTCGCTTTTGCTATTAATTATGTCCCAAATGTTTTCTATATAATTAGGTTCTAATTGGGAGATCAAATAATTAAATTTAGTGTCTTCCTGAATAATTCCACCTATTTTGAACTGTGCTTCTACCTGGAAGAACCATATTTCAGGTTTTTCAACCCAGAAAGGCGGTATTTTAACACTAACTTTGCATATTTCTGAGGAATCGCTAGGCTTATTTTCTGTTTCCATTTTACGTAAATTTAAATTCGACACAACAGCTTAGAGATAAAGTTAAAAATAAAAATATTGAGATAAAATAATAAGGAAGATAATATAAAAACTTATCTTAGTCTTGAGATGATATCCCGATATCCTGGATGATGCTTCTTTTCAAGCTTGAATCACTTTTTGCATTTCTTTATCTCTTGAAATCTTCGTATGCTTTTTCTTTTCAATCACGTCCGGCTCACCAATGTGGTGTGTCGATTTATTAGTCCAGCGATGGCTCAGAAAGTCTCTCAAAGTTAGTGTTTTATTGGAATTTCTTATTAGCTACATTTATATGGGAAGACAAAAAGGACAACACCCTAGAATGCACATCTGGTCCTCTCTGGTTTTCCACCGCTGTGCCGCCCTGGCGCAGCGGTCGTCATCCTGGTGATTTATGGCGCTGCTTGTTTATTTTTCTTGACGGCGGGGTGCGGCATCCAGCAGGCCCCCACAGACCTTAAATACTTAATGATGGATGAATTAAGGTAGGTGGGACAGTTTGGGTGTTTTTTCGTGGGCAGTCTTTTTTTTTTTTTGTGTCTGTAAATTTTTTGATTGTCTCTTCAAGAGAGAGAAGCGAGCCTTCTATATTCTTAATTATATGTATTTCAAATTTAAATATTTTGTGTTTTATATCTATTTTTTTTATGTACATCGAAGTTTTCTAAAAGGAGTGGTTAATTCCCCCTTTGACGCATTTTTTTTTGCTAGCTTACAAAGCTTCAGGTCTCTATATGTGCCATAAACGAAAAAAATTACTTCGATCACTGGCGCCACTTTTTTTGGAAATGTTGAGATTTGGAAATATTTAGAAGAAACAAAAACGAGAAAAATATTTTTTTCTCAACTTTTATAAGATATTTTATATATATTTTTTATAGTATAGAGTCTGCCTTGAAGTTTTTGCTCACACATTTCCCGAGTATATCTATTTTAGGGTATTTGAAAAATCTGTGTGTTTAATAAGTAATTTGAATTATGTTTTCTTTCTCCTGGGGTTTTGGCTGAATATAATTTGATGTTTTTCTTATAAAAATAAAACTTCCTCTACTTACTCATTATCATTTATTAAATAATATAGCAACTGCATTATATTATTTTTATTTTAAAAACAGTATATAATTTGTATTTCTTGAAAAAAGAAACTTCGGCCAGTATAAATCTTTTTATTACCTCGACGTTTCGACAAAAAGCTTTTGTCCTCGTCAGGAGCAAACAAAAATTAAAACATTTAGCAAGGCATTAAAAATTATTCTAAGGCTCTAAGGGCGTTCTCACGCGATATTCGAAATTTTGGACAACATCTAAAGCACGAGTCAAAAATAAATATTTAACTCACAAAAGACTATGATCTTTGAAATAAAATTATGATGATATACATATATTCAATAAAATTTTTATTCTGAAATACATATATATATATTAAGAAATTATAAACAAAAATAAATATTAAAAAAATAATAATAACATTTAAAAGATTTCACAATAGTATATATTAATCGATATCTATTATGTACAATTTTTACTTTAGATGTTGTACAAAATTTCGAATATCGCGTGAGAACGCCCTTAGAGCCTTAGAATAATTTTTAATGCCTTGCTATATGTTTTAATTTTTGTTTGCTCCTGACGAGGACAAAAGCTTTTTGTCGAAACGTCGAGGGAATAAAAAGATTTACTGGCTGAAGTATCTTTTTTTCAAGAAATATGAATGCCGGACAGGCAGCCTCTATCTTCACTTTGGATTAGAGGAATAGCGTTTTTTAGAGAGATCAATTTCATCTCTGGACACAAACATTTCATTCATATTTTATTGTATGATGGTAATACTTCTATTTATTCTAAGCATAATATCTAAAGAATCTATTGTTAAAAAGATGTCAACAATGGGTAACAAGATCAGCAAGACCAAAATGAACAACCATGGAACTAGAAGGATAAATCAGCTAGTGGTCTTCAAACAACTATAATGAAATTGTGAGCTCTTTATTTGTAAAGAAAATAGAACTCCTTGAATATAGTTGGAGGAAGGGAAGCAAAATATGACTCTTTCAAAATCACCTTCGTTATAAAGCTTCCAGGATGAAAACCTGCAAGCTGCAATTCCCAATATTACCTGCTTAACACTCATTGCATCTAATTCACCGTGGGGAGTAAACCAAAACCATCTATCTATTCCCCTCACAGCCAGGAAGTGAATTTGGCAACAGAGGATATCTCGAGGTCCCAAAATCACCTTCGCCATGGAGTTCTTTATCGGGATCTTTAAGAATGAAAATCAGCAAGCTGCAATCCCCAATAATACCTGCTTAACACGCATTGTATCTGATTCATCGTGGGTGGCAATCCAAAACCATCAATCTATTCGCTTCACACCCAAGTAGTGGATTTTGCAACAGAGGTTGTCGCTTGGTCACAAAATCACTTTCGCCATGGAGTACTTCATTGAGAGCTTCAAGAATGAAAATCTGCAAGCTGCAGTTCCAAATAAGGCATGCATCTGATTCACCGTTGGGGTAAGCCAAAAACCATCAATCTATTCGCCTCACACCCAAGCAGTGGATTTGATAACAGAGGATGTCGCGAGGATGTCTGAGTTCTGAAAATCTTGGAAGCAAAGGAGATCGAGGCCCAATTTGCCACAGGTATGACAGTATCTAATGCCAAGATATCCGATAATTGTCCTTCCAACTAAGCTAATTTGAGGGTTAATATTAGATAAGATATCTAGCTAGGTAGGATATTGTAGTTTTAGGAACAAGTGTAGGGATTAATTCAATCCATAGGCTCAGGAGACTTAGGCTTGTTCACTATTAGAATGAAGCATGGAATAGAGAATGCAATTCTAGGCTTGTTTAATAGGGGAATTTCCACACAGGTTCCATCCTTCAACCAATTTTATTCTGAATGTCAACAGAGAATTTATTTTGAAATAATTTTTAAAATATAGGAAAGTAAACTATTTTTGAACCATTATGTTTCTTTTTAAAATAAAAATAATTTTCTATACAGCACTTATTACAATGATGCAATCAAAAAGTCTAAGCTTCTTATAACATATGGCGAGCTAATGCATCATAATAATTTTAAATTTGTGCGAGTATTTTGTTTTAAAATAATAATAGAATTGTGATAGAAGATATTTGAGTAATAGCTTGCAACTTGGACGAGAAATGGGTAACTTTATTAAAAGTTTAAAAATGCTCAAGCTTTTTCGATCTGAAAAAAAAAATATTTTTTTGGCTACTTTTTTTTTAAACGTTAAAAAGTCAATAGAAGGGTTTTTTAAACGCGTTCACTCTT
This sequence comes from Cordylochernes scorpioides, assembly GCA_030710605.1. Taxonomy (NCBI): domain Eukaryota; kingdom Metazoa; phylum Arthropoda; class Arachnida; order Pseudoscorpiones; family Chernetidae; genus Cordylochernes; species Cordylochernes scorpioides. Next base: position 11,741,899 of record CP092865.1, read on the forward strand.
TTTTTTTAGATTAAAAAAGATTATTATTGTGCGTACCATATTATATTGCAATATTGGTCAAATTTGTAAATATTTGATTGAACAATCATTGAAAACTTTGTTAGAAATGACAGAAAGAATTATTATTTATGAAGTTATATTTTAGTCAAATTTGTATGTAAATATTTCGTTGAGCTATCCTCTCAAACTTTGTTAGAAATGACAGAAAGTGATAAAACTACAAGTACTTGTATTATTGATAAAGCTATATTAGTCAAATTTGTAAATAATTTGTTGGGATATCATTACAAACAGAAATTATTATTGATGAAACTATTATTGATAAAGCTATATTAGTCAAATTTGGAAATATTTCGCTGAACTATCATTGCAAACTTTGTTAGAAATATTAGAGAAAGATATAAAGTGTTATACACACCAAAAGATGATCTATACATCCTAAAAAAAAAAAAAAACATTTAGAGAAGGTTCGCTACTGTGGAATCTATATTTTAATTCTGGTCTTTTACTTATGTGACCAAATACACATGGTAAAATCCATGGTAATCATGATGTGTATTTATCGACAGCTTTTACTGCAAGTGTACCAAATATATACACATGCAGAAAGCAGTTGGACATTTCATTCACAAGATGTCAAAACACAATGGTTACTTGCACTCACTGGTGGGGTTGGACTCCACTTTGCCAGTCCCAAGCCCGGATGGAAAAGGAGAAGGGGGAGCAGTAACAAGCTCCCTAAAAAACCTGGGTTCAGCTGGCCCGGCTGATAGTACCCTGGAAGGGATCCTAATCCAGGGATACAGGATGAGCAGCATTTGTCCTCCATGTTAGGAGCAGCTGCACATGGCGTCTGATCCTCATGTCAGAGGCGGCCATTTCTTTTGGAGCTAAGTTGGCCTGCCACTGAGTAGTGCTCCTAGTCTTAATGACAAAGATAGACGCATTCTACTTCACCCAGACCCTAATATGATTGAGTGGAGATAAGGAAGTAGATGCACAAGATGTCAAACCCCTATGGTTACTTGCACTTTCTGGTGGGGTTGGACTTGTATAAGACAATTTATTTTTTATATTGAAACAATGGACATTCTTCTTTCAATTATTACAAATAACTATTAACACAAACATATATACATAAATCACGTATATAAACTTGAAAACATCTTCCTTTTTATATGCGTACTTACACACATGGACAAAACTTAAGGAATTTTCATATTTTGATGCTTCCGGTCGTCTGTTTTATTGGAGGAGACAGAGGTAAATTTTGTTCACACTTGGTTATCTTGTGTGTCTTCAATAAAGGTCATTGTAATATCTTTCAAAGTTATTGTCTGAATCCTGATATATATGTTGAAATGTACAACTTCCTTAAGTTTTGTCTCTATCAGTGTATATTTTCATTTATCTCTTTCTTTGAAACAAATTGAATCTGGAGGATTCAAATATGAATAATAAAACCAACTAATAGACTGTCTAACAATGATATTTTTCCATGTGTTTTTAAAAATAGATATAATGAAGTAAAGGGATGTGTTGATTTCAAATTGTTTATTTAACCATTTTATACAACGAATTGATAAAAAATTAATGTCATTGAGATAAAAAAAAAATAAATATATTACAATAAAGGCCTTTTTTTCAATTCAAGGGAAACAGACATATTTGTTAAGAAAAATTTGATTTAAATTGATATATTTTTCCTTCCTCCCTCCTAAAGATAATTTTCTGATGACTCTCTTAACATGCTGAGGTTTCAATGAAATTTTTTAATTACTTTTGACCACGAGTAAGAATATTATATGGCACTATAATATTTTACGAGCAATCTTGCGCGCGCATTGTATATATATATATATATTTTTTTTTTCATATATAAGTAATTCAAGAATTCGGAAGTGTGGTCTAAATGTAACGTGGAGGGGCACCTCTCCCTTTAGAAGCTGATGTTGTGGCACTTACTTTATCACCGTCTAAACGTTCTACATAAGTGGAAAGAAGTTCGACTTTCGCACTTACACGTATGGCAGAGTTACGTTTGATTACTTGTATTCACTGGTGTGGTTAGACTTTTGCGAAAATTGGGAGCTATTGGAGCATTTTTTTTTAATTAAAAAAGTGCCCAATGCGGGATTCGATCCCGGTTCGTAGTGGTCGAAAACCAACGGTTTAAAAAAAAAAGGGATTCAATCCCGGTTCATGACTGTCGGGAATCGAGGGGGTTACCTACTCGTCCACCGACTCTTTTTTTTTTATCAACACCTGACAATATTTATTATTATATGCCCATATTTTTTGTTTCCTTTAAATTGTAAAAAGACAATATACGCGATATAAATAAAATAGCAAATTGGGGAAATATAAACACATTAAAATGTAAACACAGCATAATAAGTGTGTACAACACATACGCAGCATATTAATACAAATATTAAAACATATTCAAATTCAAGAGTATTATTATAAACATATATATACATGGCGAAAAAAATATATAATAATTAAACAAATTCAAAATACTTTTAAAAGTATATTCATTTTTAAAAAAAGATTGAATAAATTTGTATTTATCTACATATTATCTAATCATTTTCATGAAAAAATATTTTACACAGTAAACATTTAAAAAAAAAATTATTTACAAAATACGAATAATGCGCAAAATAGAGAGATCAAAATATTTTAAATATCTGACTAAATATATAAAAAATCTTTTCAATTTGTGTATGTGTTAATATATAAAATGAGAGATTTTATATTATTGAGAAATATATAATTCGAAATTCTCCAGCCCATGATTTAATTTTTTTTGGGGAACAGAAGAAAATATCATTTTGAAAATAGAGCAATCCATAAATAAATCTTTAATTAAAAAGGCATATATTGGATCAAAATTGTTGGCTGAAATATTGGTAAAATAAATGATATTTTGATCCAATATATGCCTTTTTAATTAATTGGATCAAAACAGTTAGCTGAAATATTGGTAAAATAGATGATATTTTGATCCAATATATGCCGTTTTTAATTAAAGAAGTAAATATATTAAGGATATTTTAAAACCCAATTACTTTCACATTAAAGGTAATTATTTATTAGAATAATAATTTTGATCGATTTATGCAATGTATTAAAATTATTTATCTACAATGTGTGTGTTTTTATATATGCTAGAAGAAGATAAAAATTACATTTATATTGAAATGAATTTTATTAATTATTCACTTGTGAATTTATTATTTATTTTATTAAAAATGTGACTTTAACAATCAATATTGGATATGAAAATTAAAATGAAATATAAATATGCTCTTTTTTTTCCTTAAATTTAAACGTTTTATTTTTTTTATATACACATACAAATAAAACGTGCGTTGATAAATATATTGAAAAATAATGTGCAAAGAAATATTGTCGATGAAAATAAAAAAATTATAAAATCAAATTCAGGCCCAAATAATTCACTTATTTAATCTCATTTTATATATATATATATTTGACCTAAAAACTTTAGAAAACTTATTTCCTATAAGGAAGCACAATTTGTAAAATAACAAAGCCTAGAAAATTTGCCAAACTTTAGGAACCATCCATTATAAACTATCATAAAAAAATGTATAATTTGATAAACCCGAATTCTTGATATGTGTAGCTGTCGCAAATTACCTGAGTAAAAGAAATACAAAAGAATAAAAGAGGTAGACATTACTAGGAAGTATTTTTTAAAAAACAAGTAAAAAAAATTCAAAAAGGTTAGCAATTAATTTTTTTATACCCCAAAATATATACAGTAATACATCAGATTAATAAACCTCGTATTAACAGATTTTTTACAAAGTCCCGACAAAATTGTAAATTTTATTAAAATGTGAATATAAATTATAAATAAATAATTCAACAAAACTCTCAAAACTACACATATATTACCCAAGCAAATACTTTTGAAAATAGCAAATATATTTTTTCCAAAATCGTCTTCTGTAAATTTTTGGGTAGTTAAACCTATAATTTCATTTTAACGAATTTTCATAAATGAATGGATTTATTTTTATATTTTTTCTTTTAAAAAAATCGTTAATGAGGCTTTACTGTATATTTATGAGTACAAAAATGAACAATCTATAAAATATATCGAGGCATCTTTTGGAAGAGAGAGAGAGAGAGAGAAGATTAATAATCTAAAGCTCTAAGAGGAAGAAGAACTTTTTTAGAAGACAACTGGAAGAATAAAAATGATTATATATAATACCTTTTGATTAATGCGACTATAACAGTTCTAACTAACTGTTGGAAAAAAAAAAGAATAGTAAATCAATGATCTTGAAATACTTTTAGACTGACAACACTGTAATATAAAAACGAGAACAAAGGAGTGTTGGTTTTGTTTACAAAATTAGTAATGGTAATGTAAATTGTTAAATGTTCTTTTCTATCTCTCTTTGAAAATAATAAATTTAAAATACTTTCATAAAGGTAAAATCGCCTAATTCTTTAAAACCACTTCAGCTTTAAGTAAACTTGTTATTTGTTGTTTTCATTGTCTGAACCATAAGATATTCCCAACACGAAATAACTTCAAAATCATTGGAAAAGTATTTGATTATAGTGAAGACAACAATTAGGCCAAAATATAACTTAGAAAGAGAGATAAAATTATAAATAATAAAATTGAAGAATAGATGAAATATTTCTGCACAAAATAAATTTTAGTATTTTACAATATTATTAACATTAAATAGTATTAAGTAAAACTATATTAATACATGTAGAGAAACACAGTAAAAAATTATTTAATTTGAAAATTAATATTAGTAATTATAAAAATGGAATCGTTAATAACTCAGCTATTTTAAAGAGCATGATCTCCAAGATTTGGCCTTAAAGGACAATGAATTAAAAATAAGAAAAATAATTTATAAAGCCAGCATTTAAGATTCGATTTTTTCATGTTAATTAAAAATATGAAATCATATACAATGCATTTGAAAAAAGAGTATTAAAAACAAGTTTTCTTTAATATATATTTTTCCACACACATAAAAAAAAATTCAAAAAATGTTAATAACATTGAGAATATCTGTCAAGTTTCTTTTATCTTTATTTTGAATTAATTCGAAAAGTTTAAAACTCTGCTACATATATAATATTGATGATGTTGTTTGCTCGGCACTGCAGCAAATCAGAAGAAAATATTTATTTTCACCACTTTTCAGTGAATATCATATGCACCTTCACCAAGATTGAAAAAAAAAAAGTTTTGACTCGTGATCTACAACAAAAGTCTGTCGATTTATTTCAAAGAATGAAAAAAATCAAAATATAATGGTAGATTAAGCTGGCATAACCGCTGGGAGGGTTCACCACCGATGAGCCAGGCCCTCCCATTATTTTTTCCATTGCAGTGAGGGCAGTAGAAATTGTTGAATTTAAAAAAAAATCATACGCGTCTATAATAGTTTCAAATTTTCATAACAGATGGCGCGCCAATGCATCATAATATAATGGTATTTGTAATCAATGAGTAATAAATCGCATGGTTGTCAAATAAAATGTAACGAAAATAAGCTATTGGGATTATCTATGAATTCTAAAACAATGAAAAACAAAATTCTAAAACAAATATATACGCGGGTTAATATGTTGTGTAAATATTTTATAGCATTTTAAATATTAAACATAATATTCTCTGAAAAAAATATAATCAATGATGATAATATTTAACATTTTTGGGATCTTGTAAAATATCTTTATGTGTAAAAAAAAATAACAGAAAAAAAAGGTCAGGTATTGATATTAAAAATAAAGAAGGCATATCCTGACCAGGAGCACATGTGCTTTTTGATGGCAGAGAGCGCCATCTAGTGGAACATAAATCAACTAAACATTGATTTAGTAGCCCTTGTAGATATTTCGCAAACCCATTTTCTTGATAAATCAAGATCTAAAAAGCACATGTGCTCTTGGTAAAGATATGCCTTCTTTATTTTTAATATCTTTATGTATAATTTAAATATGTTTTTACGATTTTTTTTGTTTTAATGTGGAATCAAATTTTAAAAGAGAAACAATATATTATTCTAGAATTAAATCAAATCAAATCTCAAATATACGGATACTCAATAATGAATAATCAATCTCACACACACAACAGATATTTCATATATATATATTAATATAGTTTAATTTTAATTATTCAGTAGAAATTTATATATTAAGAACCCACATTTTATTCTATTACTTGAAATTTTAAAATGAATAAACGTTTCAATTTCTAATATTGCTCAAAACATTTTGATTCCAAGAACGACTTAAGGAAAGATAGGAATATGAAATTAAAAAAGAAAGAACGATAAAAAGAGGTAAGAAAAAGAGAAAATACAAAATCAAAGGTAGGCTTCGTTCAACATTGAATTGAAATGGACTAAGAAAGAATACTAAAACATTTTTGTAAGCAACTATGGAAGGCTTGGAGAGAGAGAGAGAATGTGAGATTTCCTTTAAAAAGAAAGAAAGATCGTTGAAACAAAAAGAGAGGCGAAAAAAGAGAAGAATCAAGAAAAGGTCTTCAATCAGAAGTGGACTGAGATGGGCCGAAGAGAAGGTATTCGAATATATACTCATAGACTAAACTTAAGGAACCTGTTGTCTGTTGGAGAGAGAAAATGAGATTTTCTCTAAAAAGAAAGAAAGATCGTTGAAACAAAAAGAGAAGAATCAAGAAAAGGTCTTCATTCAACGATGGACTGAAATGGGCCGAAGAAAGGAAAGGTATTCGAATATATACTCATGGACAAAACTTAAGGAAAGGGAAAGACTTTAATGTCCTCAGTGTCTTTTTTTTAATGAAGAGGTATTTTTGTTCACACATGGTTATCTCGTGTGTCTTCAGTAAAGGTCACTGTAATATCTTTCAGAGTTATTGTCTTAATACCGATATACATGGTAAAATGTACAACTTCCTTAAGTTTTGTTTATGAATATATATGAGTAAAGAGCCACAACTAAGGCTATCAATGGCAACCACAGCTGGCCGCCACCATATCATCATAGGACTTAAGAACGACATTGTTCTGATCGTCAAAGTAGAGGAGGGAGACAGGGAGAAGACGGTTGGGGACACAGCACGGGGCTGCCACTCCTGAACCAGCCAAGCCGAGTGCATGGATGATGCTCTGTACCGTGGCATGATTGGTGGGTCGTTGGTTCTGACCCAGGGGGAATGCGCACTCCCCAGCACAGCGGTAGGCCTCGTAGCCATCGGGAGAGATAATCCAGGAGGACCAGCCGATCTGCTCGAAGTTCACGTAGAGAGGATGGCGTGCACAGGCATCACTGGTTGATGGTGCAGCACGCTTTCGTGTACGGTTCTTCTTCAGAGCTGTGGCCGCGGTAGTCACTACGGTAGAGTAGGACATGTCGGGGTAGCCGTAGGTATGGAGTTCTGAAACACACCGCACTGTCAGCTCATTACTAAGGATACTTATCACTATAGTATTACTCTATCTCTGAGAAAAATATTGTAACAAAGTATTTATTATTTTAACAGAGTATTATTTTTTATGTTTGTATTTTGCTATACTCTGTACACTTCCCTCTTTTGCTTATCTTTTGTTTATTACTCATAGTTTGTTCTTGCCTGAAATAAATTGTTGTCTCATCCCGAAGTTGGTCTTCCCTAGTTTTCCACGTGGCAATATACACAGTGTGGCAAATAATTTTTAAGACTCGCGCTAGATAAAAGCCAATAGGAGAGCCAGTTATGAAATTGCGCATGCGTATATATATTCGAAGCCTTATCTAGCGCGTGGCTTTGTTTCAGCCATTTTGGTTAACTCTTTAAAACCATACAGGCGATTTTTGAAAAGTAAACATTTTTGTTCGTCGGAATTCTGAGATGGAACAGAGAGCGGTCATTAAATTTAATGCAAAACTTGGTAGAAGTGCATCGGAAACATATATTTTGATGAAGCAAGTTTATGGTACGTTATGTTTGAGTAAATCAAATGTTTTCATTTGGCACAAACGTTTTTCGGATGGAAGAAATACGCTAGAAGATGATAAGCATACTGGACAACCAAGTTCTTCGAAGATGCCAGAAAGTATAGAAAAAGTGCGAGAATTTGTTGCAAACAATCGCAGTGCATCCCTGAGAATGATGGCAGAAGTTTTACACATCAACAAAGAAACGATTCGAACCATTCTGCATGAAGATTTGGGTAAAACTAAAGTCTGTGCTAAATTTGTTCCACACGCTTTAACGGGCGAGCAGAAATCATTGAGAATTGCACATTGCAGGGACATCATTTCTGCCTATGAAAATGATTCAAAACGACACTTGCAAGTTTAACCGCATGAGTTTCTTTTCAACGACAAATTAAAATTTTTTATTTTAAGGTGAAATATCGACAATTTCTAACCTTTTGGATGAGGTATGAAAGGATGAATTATGAAGAGTAATGACGAACGGAAAAATAAAAGTGTCCAGGGATGGGATGCGGTATTATGCGGTTAAACTTGCAAGTGTCGTTTTACAATTACATGCCGCAGTGTATTATATTGAAAATGATTCAAACTTCCTGAAATCAATTGTTACGGGTGATGAAACATGGTGTTTTCAGTATGACCCAAAGACAAAGCGCCAAAGTGCCGAATGGAAGTCAAAAAACTCTCCACAAGCCTTAAAAACGCGAAAAGTGCCATCAAAAATCAAAACAATGCTGATTACCTTTTTCGATAGTAGAGGTATTATCCACAAAGAATTTGTTCCCGCTGGACAAACCATTACTGGAGAGTATTATTTAAACGTTTTGAAACGTTTGATTGCCAGAATTCGTCGCATTCCTCCAGAATATCGCGATGAAGACAGTTGGTGTTTGCTGCATGATAATGCACCGAGTCACTCCTCACTCATTGTTCGTCGCTTTATGGCCAAAAATAACGTCTGTGTGTTGAATCATCCTCCGTACTCGCCTGATTTAGCACCATGTGACTTTTATTTATTCCCAAAAATAAAATTGAAGTTAAAAGGTTGTTTTTTTTTTTTATGATATCCCGACCATCCAGAGAGCTGCGACGAGCACTTTGGAGGCGATTCCTCAAAGTGGCCTGCAAGAGGCATTTAATTCCTTATTAAATCGTTGTAACATATGTATTGAATCCGGAGGGGATTATTTTGAATAAAAAATAGTAGAAATTGAATTAGCTTGTTTCTGTTTTATTTTACAAACCCATTCTTAAAAATTATTTGCCACACTGTGTATATGTGCATGTATACAATGTTATATTCTTGTATATAACTAAAATATAATGAAGAAAAAAGATAAATATAATGAGTAAGATAAGTTTATATTATTATTTTTGAGGTGAATATGCTTAATGTATCAATAAATATTTAAATTGTTTAATAACAAGATTTAACAACGGAACCAAGCATTTAAATAGGTTTTGACACGTCATGAGCTTGTCCAAAAAAACAACTGGGGTAACGAACCAGATATTCTTAAATCAAATAGAAAAAAATTAATATATACACATAAATCATCAACATAATATCGTCTTCATGGTAAACGGTTTGCGGATTTCGACAAATTAGAAAGAAGGAATCATATATCGCCGCAACTCTTTTTATTATTATAGCGGTTAAGAAAGCTTTCGGGCAAGCCCTTCTTCAGCTAATTATATTGTACAATTAAAGAGAGATTATATATCGTTTTTAATATAAATCAAAATAAACGAAAAGAAATTTACCACGCCCCTATCGCCCTCGTTTCAATAGCACCGCGTGGCCACGTTATGTCTGATCCTAACTTCAAATGTAATGTGGTACAAAAATATCTTAAAAGAAAGTTACGTAATTGAATAAATATAAAGAATCAACTATAAACAGTTCAAAGGATTTAGTGGAGATTTTTAGGACCACCTTGCAATCCTGAAACTCACTGAAATCTGTTTAAAGAGCACAACAGTTAAATTTACAGAAGAATACTACAACCAAATAAAAGGCACCCCGATGGGAAGCCCACTGTCTACAATTCTAGCCGAAATAGTTCTCTCCACCATTGACTCGTGGATCACTGAAATAAAACCCAACGAAATATTAATCTGGTCAAGATACGTCGATGATATTTTTTGCATAATCACAGAAAACAGTGAAAATCACATCCTAGAAACCCTCAATAGCTTCAACTCATCTATTCAATTTACAATAGAAAAAGAAAATAACGGAAGCCTGCCATTCCTTGACATTTTATTTACCAGAAATAGAACCGGTTTTATAACAAAAGTTTATAGAAAACCTACCTCCCCAACGCAGTACCTACACTTTGCCTCCAATTCTCCCATCTCCCACAAAATAACAGTTGTACGTACCTTGACGAAAAGAGCTTTCACCCACTGTTCTTCAAAAATAGAATACAATAAGGAACTTAAATCTATCGAAAACCAGCTTCTTAAATCTTTCCTTTCATTAAAAGAAATAGATATAAACCAGGGACTCCCAGAAATAACTCCAATCAGTACATCTCCACCTGTTACTTACCATATACAGAATCTACAATTACAATAGCTCGCAAACTCAAAAGTTTTGGCATAAAAACCATCTTCAGAGGTTCACCTTCCATGGGCTCGATTCTAAGAAACCCAATCACCAAAAGCACCGACCAGAAACAGAAAAAAGATTTAGTTTACCAAATTCCCTGCCTCAACTGCAATAGTGTCTACATCGGTGAGACATCAAGAGATCTTTCAATCAGAATCAAAGAACACCAAAGAAACATCTCTAAACTAAACCCAAACTCCTTAATTGTTGACCACGTCAGAGAAACCGGACACACTACAGACTTCAATAATACCAGAATCCTCCATACAAATGCCAAAACTAAAACCCAAAGACTCATTCTTGAAGCAATAGAAACCATGAAGCACCCTAAACCATTAAACAAAAGTATACAGTTGCCATCACAGTACGTTCCCCTTCTATCCTAAAAATCTCCACTAAATCCTTTGAACTGTTTATAGTTGATTCTTTATATTTATTCAATTACGTAACTTTCTTTTAAGATATTTTTGTACCATATTACATTTGAAGTTAGGATCAGACATAACGTGGCCACGCGGTGCTATTGAAACGAGGGCGATAGGGGCGTGGTAAATTTCTTTTCGTTTATTTTGATTTATATTAAAAACGATATATAATCTCTCTTTAATTGTACAATATAATTAGCTGAAGAAGGGCTTGCCCGAAAGCTTTCTTAACCGCTATAATAATAAAAAGAGTTGCGGCGATATATGATTCCTTCTTTCTAATAATATCGTCTGTAGTTTATTTCTCAATCGCCATATTTATATTATCTGTGAATTAAATATATAACGAATCACACAATATATGACAATAATACTCTGTAAAATGTAAACAAAAGAAAAAATAGTTTTCAACATAAGAGAATATCGTCTGTTGTTTATTTCTCAATCGCCATATTTAGATTATCTGTGAATTAAATATATTACGAAGATTACAATATATGACAATAATACTCTGTGAAATGTAAACAAAAGAAAAAATAGTTTTCAACATTATAGAATATCGTCTGTAGTTTATTTCTCAATCGCCATATTTAGATTATCTATGAATTAAATATATTACGGAGATTACAATATATGACAATAATACTCTGTGAAATGTAAACAAAAGCAAAAATAGTTTTCAACATAATATAATATCGTCTGTAGTTTATTTCTCAATCGCCATATTTAGATTATCTGTGAATTAAATATATTACGGAGATTACAATATATGACAATAATACTCTGTGAAATGTAAACAAAAGAAAAAATAGTTTTCAACATAATATAATATCGTCTGTAGTTTATTTCTCAATCGCCATATTTAGATTATCTGTGAATTAAATATATTACGGAGATTACAATATATGACAATAATACTCTGTGAAATGTAAACAAAAGAAAAAATATTTTTCAACATATAATATAATATCGTCTGTTGTTTTTTTCTCAATCGCCATATTTCTTTTGAAAGAAGAGAAAAGAAGAAAAAAAGGGGGAAAATTGATCTCCCCTCCTCCACTCCCCTTTGGGTAGAATTCAATGATTTCCCATACCGACAGAAGACAATTTTGATTGTTGAGAATTTCGTCTGCCCACATATTCGTTAACAACGAAGGAAGGAAGGAAGGCTGATGATGATGAAGAGAATATTTTAACTTTTTTTTGCTTCCTTTTCTAAACTTTATCGAAAACTTTTAAGTATGTAAATAACGTTTTTAGTGTTAGGAAAAATGGAAAAAGTTTCTCTACGGAGACTTCGGCATCTTTATTACACATGGCTTTTTAAAAAAATATTTTCGTTAGTTTGTGCGTGTATTTATAAAAAAAATATATGTCTAAGTACATATATATATATTTTTTCGAAACTATTATAGAACGCGTATGATTCTTTTGGTAGATTGGTATGATTTGTATGTGGTAGATTAAACTGGCGAAACCGCTGGGAGGGTTCACCACTGATGAGCCAGGCCCTCCCATTAATTTTTCCATTGCAGTAAGGGCAGTAGAAATTGTTTTATTCTTAAAAGAATCATACACGTGTCTATAATAGTTTCAAATTATCGTATTTTATATTTTGTATATAGAAACATCAAACCCATATGTAACTACAAAATGGCGTCGATAAAACGGATGATACCCGGGAGAGACTGAGAAAGATTTACGACCTGTTATACTATCTGTTCTTGGCTTAGCGACCAATAGTTTCGTATTTTAATAACAGAATAAATATAAATATGATTATAAATTGATGCATATATGAATAAATAAGAGAGAGGGTTACCATTAGAAGCTGCAGGACTCCCATTCTCGGATCCAAACACCACCAGAATGGGCTGACGTCCAGATCGACGTTTGGCCACACGTAGAAGTCCATCATTCACAGGACGTCCTCGTAGATCCCTGGCAGTTACTTGGAGTCCTACGTCACACCAGCGTAGATAGGATGAGGTAGATTTGGACTCTTTTTCATCTACTGAATATTGTGTTTATTCTAAATATTACAATATAATACGGCTTATAATTGTAAAACGACATTTGAAAATTATCCCGCATGTGTTTCTCATAAACGAAAAAATCGAAATTTATTTTTAAGGAGAAATAACGATTATTTCTAACTTTAGAGATGAGGTATTTTTCTGTTTATATCATTATTCTTCACAATGCATCTCCTTTCATACTTCATCTCTAAAGTTAGAAATAATCGTTATTTCTCCTTAAAAATAAATTTCGATTTTTCGTTTAAAAGAAACACATGCGGGATAATTTTCAAATGTCATTCTAAATATTCCTTATTGTGTTTTCTGTTTCCACTCTCTCGACAAAAGTTGAGTACCCTTACAGCTACCAAGTCTTTTCTAGAGATCGCCATCCATTCAAAGATTACATTAACACAATATTAAATAAACATTTTTTTGCCGGGAAGATATTGATCTATATAGAAAAGGTCACCTCTTCCGTCAAAATAGACGCCGAATTTTGTGTTTTCTGTTTACCCTCTCTCTCGACAAAAGTTGACTACCCTTACAGCTACCAAGTCTTTTCTAGAGATCGCCATCCATTCAAGATTACATTAACACAATATTAAATAAACATTTTTTTTTTTTGCCGTGAAGATATTGATCTATATAGAAAAGGCTACCTCTTCCGTCAAAATAGACGCCGAATTTTGTGTTTTCTGTTTCCACTCTCTCTCGACCAAAGTTGAGTACCTTTCCAGCTACCAAGTCTTTTCTAGAGATCGCCATCCATCCAAGATGATATTAAATTATTATTAAATAAACATTTTTTTTTGCCGGGAAGATATTGATCTATAAAAAGAAAAGGTCACCTCTCCCGTCAAAATAGAAGGCCAAAACTTGGAACCATCTATTAACCCTTTCAAAAAAAACTATTAGAATCAGTTATGAAAAAGGCCAATTCTGGAATAATTAGAAATCAACGAGAATAGATGATATTTATTCCGATAGATGGCGCAAGCCATCAGCAACTTTCAGCTGCACGATAAGGAGATGCCTTTTTCATAATTTATGCACCTTATCCCAGTACAATATCACATTTGTACTATTTTTTCACATTATCAGAATCAGGTTGAGGACAAAGCTAAAATTAGGTTAAATTGCGGAGACGGTCACTAGATAGGGTTTAGTTTTAGCTTCTATTTTGACGGGAAAGGTGATTTTTTTTTCAATAGATCAATATATTCTCCTTCCAAAATTTTCCATCTATATTTTGAGATTAGATATAAAAGATTCTTCTCAGTAAGATATGTAGCGATTTAACAAATTGAAAGAAGACAAGTTTCTTTAATCATTTAACGACGCAAGCTTTCGGACAAAAACCCTTCAACCCCCAATCATTTTACAAACATTTTACATTTTAAATTTACTCATTTACATGTTTCTTTGCTTTAGATATGTAAATAATATGTGTATAACCTCAGCCATTAGTATCTACGTTCATAGAGTCGTATATATGCTTTAACTTGCCTGTTGAAGGGTTTTTACCCGAAAGCTTGCGTCGTTAAATGATTAAAGGAACTTGTCTTCTTTCAATTTATTAAATCGCTACCTATATTTTGGCCATAGATTTGGCTTAGCCACATTTTACCAGCTAAACATCTCTTTGGAACATTCTGAAGACTCGTCGTGTGGATTTCATAAAATGGATATCCTTCTTAAACTGATAATGACCATTAGCCTGAAATCATGGTTTCCAGGTGGGTGTTCTGAATTTACCAAAGCTGGTGTTATGGCTTTGTTACCAACACAAATATAAAAACTATAACAAGACTTAGAACAAAACACTATAAAGGAATGGCAATACATCCAGATGGCACAAGAACCTATAAGACATGCAACAACTGTCCTGGTGTGGAACTAACACCTACTCACATATTCTCATGCCCAACAATGGCCGCAGCCTTGCAGAACATTGACTTAGACCCAGAGCAGCAGCTTTACACACCCAAGATAGTGGATATTGCTGCTGCTGTGATGGAGATGCATGGAGACATCTGAGACTCTTCATTGGACACGACAACAACAACAACAACAACAACAACCGACACAAATATAATATTTTGCAGTGATTATAAATAGATAGTACTCTGTTATTGTATCTATTTTGACGAGGGAAGTTGTCTATTCTTTTAATAAAACAAGCAAACACAATTAGAGATTGTGTACTATTCAAGAATTACACTCATGGACAAAACTTGAGGAAGTGGAAAGTATTTGATGTTGCCGGTCGTCTGTTTATTATTTTATTTTTATTGACATATGATCGAAATAGCTATAATTTAAATAGGTCTTTCATTTCTGTAGGATTTATTGTGAATTGAGCTGGTCTTGATAGATCCTCTAGGGACATAACGAATGTTTATGTGTATACTCATTGACAATAACTTAAGGATGTGCAAAGTCTTTGATGTCGACGATCATCTATTTTTTTTTAAGGAGACAGATACAATTTTGTTTACACTTGGTTATCTCGTGTGTCTTCAATAAAGGTCACTGTAATATCTTTCAGAGTTATTGTCTGAATCCCGATATACATGGTAAAAGATACAACTTCCTAAAGTTTTGTCCATGAGTATAGGTATATATAAACTGTGATGCAGTAGCGCGCCATCTGTTATCAAAATTCGAAACTATTTTAAAGGCGTAAGATTCTTTTTAAAATTAAACAATTTCTACTGCCCTTACTGCAATGGATAAAATTATGGGAGGGCCTGGCTCATTAGTGGTGAACCCTCCCAGCGGTTTGTATGGTAGATTAAACTGGCGAAACCGCTGGGAGGGTTCACCACTGATGAGTCAGGCCCTCCCATTAATTTTTCCATTGCAGTAAGGGCAGTAGAAATTGTTTAATTTCAAAAAGAATCTTACGCCTTTATAAATAGTTTCGAATTTTGATATAAAAACTGTGTTAAACACCATGTCATCCTATATATAGAAAAACTAGCCGAATGACCCGGGCAACGCCCGGGTTTTACCCGATTAAATGCTTTTATTCAAATACTATTCGTTACAATTATAAATTGGCTCCGTGGATGTCACTCTTGTGAAACGTCCCGCTCCAAACTTTGTGTCAGAGAAGCGATATTTTTATAAAGAGATGATCTGGCTTTGTGTCTTCTGCTCGAATGAATGTTTTTCTGTTAGAAATTTGTTCCTGCATACTAAAAATGAACTGGCCTCACCCGTGGTCTCTGCTTTTTGGAATTTTTCCGGATATAATTTTGTATCTGATAGTATCTGATAATCAAATATGATACAACAATATTGTCATAATCATTTTCTGACTAAAAAAAACAATTATTTTTGCCCAGAACCTGTCAAATGCTTATAAAAAATGGCCATATTTGGGTATTTATTCTATTCACAAAAGCAAACGGTGACAGAATTGTTGACTATGACTCTGATACTTGTATATTTTAATAACAAAGACATTAAAGTGAGATGCCTATAAAATATCTCATCAGAAAGCCATAGAGAGATTAATAAATCCATAGAAATGGAAATATATAAATTACCACGTAATTAAAAATCAATTAATTCTCCCCAGAGCTCTAATGACCCGTAATTAATAGAGTGCCAGACAAATCAATAAATTCTTTTGGAGCTATATCTGGCGAATAAGACGGAATTGTGGAGCTCCATTTTTATTGTACAAAAATCATTTCTATATAAATGACGAGACATATTCTCTTATAGACTCATATAGGTATGCATAAGATGAAAATTTTTCAGGTAGGATGGTATTCATATATTAAATGGGGCACCACTCCCTTTAAAATGTATTAAAATAATACATTATCATACCCAGTATAAAACAACCACGAAGATAAACAAAAAGTAACACAGTACCGGTTTAGAATAATTCAGACTGTTTGAAGTTAATATGTAAATTTTGTAATTATTCTTATTTTTTAAATCATAGAAGCATTTTTCTGGCAGACATATTCAATTTTTTTTATCATTATCATTTTTGTTATTATTGCTTCTTTTCTTAGTTAGTTATCAAATCATTTGCAATTGTAGTTTCTTTTTTTGTTTTGTTGTGTTCCTTTTTAAGCAATAAAATATATCAAAATTCGAAACTATTTTAAAGGCGTAAGTTTCTTTTTAGAATAAAACAATTTATACTGCCCTTACTGCAATGGAAAAATTAATTGGAGGGCCTGGCTCATCAGTGGTGAACCCTCCCAGAGGTTTCGCCAGTTTAATCTACCATACCGCTGTTATATTGCATTTTTGGAACTTCCTTTTATAGTGATACTGTATTTAATTTTTCCATTGCAATAAGGGCAGTAGAAATTGTTTAATTTCAAAAAGAATCTTACGCCTTTAAAATAGTTTCGAATTTCGATAACAGATGGTGCGCTAGTGCATCTTATTATAAATGTTCTAATAAAATATATATAGAACTAAGGTGTAATATTTAATTCAAGCATATGGAACCAACATCGATTCATTTTTTAAAACAAAGAAAAATCATAAGCTTATATAACTTTCACTTTTTCATACACAGACAAAAGCCAACAGCTGGAATAAGTTGGTTTCGGGCTATGTGACCCTCATCAGTACAGGGGTAACTTTGTTTTCATAACATCCTATGAGAGGAGAATGGAAATCGGTCAAATTTGACAAAAAAGTTTTAAAATTACAATTATATTCTCACAATGAGTATCTCTTTTATTTAAAAAAACGCTAGCTAGCTACAAAAAAACCTTTTTGTAAATATTTCTGGTGGGATAGTGTCGATATTATAGTAAGCCCGTTGAAGAGCGATTAACGCTTAAAAGCTAGCGTTTTTTTTAAATAAAAAAGATACTCATTGTGAGAATATAATTGTAATTTTAATACTTTTTCACAATTCTATCATGAATAGAGATTTACTAGCCGAATGACCCGGGCAACGCCCGTGTTTTACCCGATTGAATGTTTTGATTCAAATACTATTTGTTATAATTATAAATTGGCGCCTTAAATAATTGCATATGTTAGTTAATAACTATAGCCTATGTGCTTTATCTGTCTATGTACTGTTGGCTTCCGTAGGCGTCTCTTACTGGGAAAAAGAAAGAGAGGATTCCATTTGGTTATTATCTAATATATGCATTTATTTAGGGAGCGACCCGACCCGAAATAGCGAGTGGGGGGGGGGGCAAAGGTGGCGTGACCGTAGCCAACCAATAAGAGGGCGCCATTCCAAAAAAAAAAGCAAACGGTGACAGAGATGGAAACTGATGACTGATTGTTGATTAGGAGATGAGGAATGACGCTCGTAACTGTATATAGAATAATACAATATAACTTCAAGTGTCGTTTTACAATAGAGATTTATATTGACAAAAGGGTGTTTGAACTGGTGAAGTGACAGTATATAGGTTAAATTTAAAGCTCAGAGAGGGTCATATATTAGAATATAAATATCACAGAGCTCAGCCCCGTGCGTGTCTGCACTTAGTAAAAAATTAACGAAGACCTTTATCAACCGTTCTCCAAGCCACACGCAAAAGTCGTTCTATTTTTTACTCTTAATTATTTAGTGTAGAAACTCTTGTGAACAACATATATAGATTTTTGTCCTTTCTTCCTAATGTGTAAATAGTTTTTGTAACAAGTAGAAGTATGGTCGTTAAAGAGGCGTCATTATTAAACAAGCTTGCTATTAAAGAGGAGTTATTGATAAAGAAGAATGGCCATTAAAAACATGTAATTGTTAACAAAGCATGGTCGTTAAAGAGTTTACATTGTTAAAGAAGCATCGTCATAAAAGATGCATCATTGTTAAAAAAGATAATTGTCATTAAAGAGGACTATTGTTAAAGAAGCTTTGCGTTAAGGAGGAGTCGTTGTTAACGAAGCATGATCGTTTAAGAGACTCCATTGTTAAAGAAGCATGGTCGATAAAGGAACTCCAGTGTCAAGGAATTATGGTCTTTAAAGAATAATGTGTATTGTGTGTGATTATTAAAATAACATGGCCGTTAAAGAGGCATGAACAACAAAGAAATATAACCGTTGTTGTATATATATTAATTAATTGTTCCACAGAGTGTGTGTAAGCTCACAGGTAAATAGGCGCTAACCGGACCAGAAAAAAGTTCCTTTTGTTCAATATTAGTTTCCCTTTTATATTTTGTTCTCTCTCTTGTAAATCAATAAATATAATGTTTAATTAATAATTATTGGAATCAGTTTCATTAATAATTCTAAGCAAAGTCAACAACCGTTTAAGAGGCATGATCAACAAAAAAGCACAGCCGTTAAAGAGGCATGATCAACAAAGAAGTATGACCGTTAAAGAGGCATGATCAACAAAGAAGTATGACCGTTAAAGAGGCATGATTAACAAAGAAGTATGACCGTTAAAGAGGCATGATCAACAAAGAAGTATGACCGTTAAAGAGGCATGGTTAACAAAGAAGTATGACCGTTAAAGAGGCATGATCAACAAAGAAGTATGGCCGTTAAAGAGGCATGAACAACAAAGAAGTATGACCGTTAAAAAGGCATGATCAACAAAGAAGTATGGCCGTTAAAGAGGCATGATCAACAAAGAAGTATGACCGTTAAAGAGGCATGATCAACAAAGAAGTATGGCCATTAAAGAGGCATGATCAACAAAGAAGTATGGCCGTTAAACAGGCATGATCAATCAAAAAGCCCAGTCGTTAAAGAGGCATGATAAACTAAGAAGTCCGGTCGTTAAAGAGGACATCGGCTTACCCAGGTTGGACGAAGGGTCTTTCAGCCAGTCCACCACGGCAGCCCGGACGTAGAAAACCTCCCAGCCGACTGAGTGGGTACTGACCCGGCGTACGTCCAGTAGTCGGCGGGACTTGCCGGGGAGAAGCTGGTAGACCCGTAGCTGCACGTACACAACTTAGCTGCATTTGTAGAGAACACGATATACCCAAATACTTAATATTCCTAGAAATATATCTTGGATCGAGAAACAATCGCTATTACATTAGGATACAGAATTTCTTTTCAATATAACGTAATCATACAAGTCTTCAGTGAGTGAGTGTATCAACACACTGTGGTCGTAGTCTTATTGTCTTCAAAGTCATTTCTCTATTGATAAACCACAATTTGGATTATAGATTATAACTACAAGGTTTTAACTCCGCCTTTGCCGGTCCCAAAAAGGAGGAGGGGGAGCAGTAACAAGCTCACTAAAAATCCTGGGTTCATCTGGCCATGCTGATAGCACCCTGTAAGGACTCCAAGATACAGGATGAGCAGCGTTTGTACTCCATGTTAGGAGCGGCTGCACATGGTGTCTGTTCCTCATGTTAGAGGCGGCCATTTCTTTTGGAGCCAAGTCGGCCTGCTACTGAGTAGTGCTCCCAGTCTTAATGACAAAGGCAGACGCATTCTACTTCACCCAGTCACGATGGTTGTCAAAGCTTGGTACCCTAATATGATTGAGTGGAGATAAGAAAGAAGAAGAAGATACAAGTCTTCGAATTAATTCGTTCTTCAACAGGTACTGAACTTACTTCAATGATAACAGAACTTATTTGCATATTTACACACAAAGAAGGAAATTATAGTTAAGTATACTCTTGTAGTAGAACGAATGACTTCGAAAGCTTGTATGTAAATATGTTATATTGAGAAAAACTATTTACCCTAATGTAAGAGAGATATTTATTGATTTTTCAAGATTTCCATTTTTTTAGTAAACGGTAATTCCGTTATTTTTCTCACTACATGCTTTCAAATTCATCTTTACAAATGTGTTTGGAGAAGGTAAGATAAGATTTCACATACAAGCACTTCTTAGATATATTTATATGTAGTAATAACTGTCAATATATATATACACTAGATTTATATATATATATACATAATAATTATAATAAGTGTTAAAGTCTCAAATACAATATAATATAATGCGGCTTGTGATTGTAAAACGACATTTGAAAATTATCCCGCATGTGTTTCTTTTGAACGAAAAATTAAAATTTATTTCAAGGAGAAATAACGATTATTTCTAACCTTAGGGATGGAGTATGAAAGGGTGAATTGTGAAGAGTAATGATAAACGGAAAAATAAAGTGTCTAGGGATGGGAATCGAACCCACAGTGTTTTCGATTACCGGGCCGATGCCATGTCCACTAGGCTACCCTGGACATATGTCGTTTTAAAGTCTCAAATGTTTATAAAAATACAACGGGCCAGCTTAACGATCATGTAATCACTAATATGACAATAATAAAGTTTCTGCAAAGAGGCCAGATACCAGCAGACTCAAGCAAGGCAAAGTCCAGTCTGAGAAACCATTGTCGATATTACACCATATAAATTGGAAATTTCCTAAATTAGCATGTGGACCCTTCCCGGTGATCCTCCACAAGTCAGTAGTTAAGTTTTACGGACGGCTGTTGGACATTCGGCACCACAGAACTTCTTGGACCTTGCCTGTGTCGCTGGCCTTTCTTAGATGTCATCCAGCCTGCCTCGTCCATTATGTAGAAACCCTAGACTCCTGAAACCACTTGGTCCCATGACTGCTAGTGCTTGTGTTACGACATATATATATTATAACAATTCATATAACAACAATATATGTATGTTACGAGTATATTAAAATATTATTCTATTTAAAATTATATATCATAGATTCAAATATTCTGCTAAATCGACCGCCAGAGGTCTCTTCCCCTATAAAAACTCGTTGTTGTTTTATCCCAATGGCCGGCTCAAAACTTTTGTACATTATGTAAATAATCTTTTGTTTTCCTTATTCTACTCGCCTTAAGACAGGCAGTACTTTTACCAAATTATGTTTTTTTTATATATTCCTTTAGCGCAATTAAAGCTATTTTTGATAACTAATTTTATTTTAATCTCTTCCACGACTGCATACCAAAATCAAGCAAATGACCAATAATTCCTCTACAAGTAATTAATCTCAAAACAGCAAAAAATCTTTATTAAATATAATATATATACACTGCGTGACATTGAAAATGGAACACCAAGAAATAGTGGCCAGAAAATTATGCAAATTTCAGGGTAGACGCGCCTAACCGAGTTATGCAAATGATGTAAAATGCGCAGCTCTCGTGCGCACATGGAGTAAGATATAAGGGAAGGAACTTGCAGAAAGGACAGTATTCGTGTCGTTATTTCTTCAAGGAAAATCATTGTAGAATTTTTTTTCTTGTGTCAAAAGACACGTGTAATAACAGAGAATGCCAGGTCATCGTAAACGGAGGCAGTTCAAGCAGACAGACGCTTTTACGAGGGGCATGGTGATCGGACTGAAAAGGGCAGGTTGGTCCATACGTCAAATCGCAGCTGATACACACCTTGGTGCGTCCACGGTGCACCGACTGTGGAGAAGATGGTTGGAACAAGGAAATGTGGAAATTTATAGGAATGTCGGTGCAACCAGAGTGACGTCAGCACGTGTGAATCGGCGTATCCTTCGACAAGCAGTGGCGGCCCCACAAGCCACTTGTACCGCCATCCTGCAACATGTGCAAGACACCCTAGATCATTCCATCTCGACCAGAACCATTTCCCGTCGATTGGTTGCTAATGGCTTGCACTCATGCCGTCCGCTAAGAAGACTGCCATTGACCCCACCGAATAGGCGCCAACGTTTGGAATGGTGCCGGGCTAGATCGACGTGGATGACGGAATGGCACAGGGTCGTGTTCTCAGATGAGTCGCGTTTCTGCTTGTCCAGTGATAGTCGCCGTGTACGCGTGTGGCGTCGACGTGGAGAAAGGTCCAATCCGGCAGCAATTGTGGAACGCCCCACCGTGCGACAACGTGGAATCATGGTTTGGGGCGCAATCGCGTATGATTCCAGGTCACCTTTACTTCGTATTCAGGGCACTATGGCGGCCCAACGATACGTTGATGATGTGCTGCGACCGGTGACACTCCCCTACCTTCAGGGGGTACCCAATGCCCTTTATCAGCAGGATAACGCCCGACCGCACACTGCTCGCATTAGCCAACAAGCTCTGCAAGATGTACAGATGCTTCCCTGGCCACCGTACTCTCCTGATCTCTCACCAATCGAGCACGTCTGGGACATCATTGGACGCCGTTTGCATGCCTTGCCACAGCCGCGTTCAGAAGACGAACTGTGGCAAATGGTTGAGAGGGAATGGAGAGCCATTCCTCAGGACGCCATCCGTACTCTGATTGACTCTCTACCTAGACGTGTTGCTGCGTGCATCGCCGTCCGCGGTGGTCCTACTTGCTACTAAGCCGACGCCGTTCTCGCTCTGTATTATGACTATCATTTTGAAATAAAGATCACTTATTGTTCGTCCCTGTCTCTCTCTGTCTGCCGAGTTTCATCACTTTCTGGCCACTATTTCTTGGTGTTCCATTTTCAATGTCACGCAGTGTATAAACAAAAAATATTTTATTAAGACGTATATTAAATGAGATCATCCCGGAGGAGTCCAAGAAAGGAAAAGGGAAATAATGATTGAATGTAACCTCACACAATCAGCTATATACAGTCTTAGTGGAGAAACCCAACAAACACTGCGTGTAAAATTCAGTCATCTTCTTTTTATATTTCTAATAATATTCTCAGCTTTTATGCCAAACTTAAAAACTGGCAATATACACTCCTGGACAAAACTTAAGGAAGTTGTACATTTTAGCATGTGTGTGTATCGGGATTCAGAGAATACCTTTAAAAGAATTTTAATAATAACCAAGTGTGAACAAAATTGCCTCTGTCTCTTAAAAAAAATAGACGACCGGCGATATCAAAGACTTTTCCTTCTTTAAGTTTTGTCCATGAGTCTATTATATATATACCCCAGGTTCCACCAAGATGATCTATCCATAGCTATAGTCTGGTGGTAAGACTTGGTTGTCTTATCTCTTCACTCGGCCATAAATGTAATACATCTTGATCTGATGGTTTATCCTTCAATTTATCTTCCAATCAATCTTTATAGTAAGCTATCATAACTTAGTATACAATTCTGGTTTTTTAGTATTTCAATGTGAGACATTTTTTCTCTTCAGCTTGTACTAACACCTCATCATGTGTAACATGTACTGTCCTATATATATATATATATATATATTAATTGAATAGCATATTTTATATATATATATATATATGTTATATTAAAATATTATTCTATTTAAAATTATATTTCATAGATCCAAATACTCTGTTAAATCGACCGCCAGAGGTCATGCTTCCCCTATAAAATCTCGTTGTTGTTCTTCCCCGATGGCCGGCTCAAATCTTTGTACATTATGTAAATAGTCTTTTGTTTTCCTTGTTCTATTCGCCTTAATTCAGGCAGTACTTTTACCAAATTATGTTTTTCATATGTATTCCTCAGCTTAATAAAGAAATATCTGATCAAGTTTTATATTTTCAAGATTATTATTCGACCACGACTGCACCACCATAGCTTAATCCTCAAGATAACCAAAATCAAGATAATCTCAACAATTCTAAATACAAGCAGAAAATCTCTTTTCTTTATATAAGACTAGACGAATGGCCCGGGCAACGCCCGGGGTTTACCCGAGTGCGAATATATTTTAAAAACGTTGACTCGGGTGGTCATAGCGCCCGATTTTAAATACGTATTACGATGCTATTTACATTAAAAGTAACCTGTCTATAGCAGCCCCTCTCTATAACACCCTATTTTGGTGAGTCCCAAGAGGGAGCGCTATAGACAGGTTTAACTGTATTTGATAAACAGTGTCAAAGTTTTCTCACCCCTCTCAACAAACAGGAATGATAGTGTTATAAATAGAGAGCGTGTGATCTATTAATTTACATATTATACTAAAATTTCCAATTATATTTGACCATATTTAAACCTGTTATAAAACTTGTATCATTTATGCAACTATACCATCCCTGTTGGTGTTTTTGGGGGTAAAAAAGAGAAAAATGTTATATAATATATTTTTTAATATTATTATTATTTAATATTAATTTTTATTATAATAATAATTATTATATATATTTATATATATATTATATAATAAATATTTTAATAATAATTATTTTAATATTATTTAATATATAAACAGTTTAAAAAATCAAACATAGATGGCGTTACCTCCCCATGCTTTCATCACCGTCTGGCGGCGCTGCTCGCGAGTTATATCTACAATTCTGCAAATAACTATAAGGATATTCAAGATATTCAAGAAATTATTTTTCGAAAACCTTTCCGGGGATATACCTAATAATATCCCAGAATTTCATGGCGATTGGATGTATGGTTTTTGAATAACAGGGTTGTCTAGAGGGGGGCAGGGAGGCCACGTGTTCGCTGGCGGCCAATGGGAGCGCATTCTATCCGTGAGCTTCAGACAAAGCTTCAGACAAACAGACAATGCTTCAGACAAAGCTTCAGACAGAATAAGGCAAATATATAAGTAGATATATATAGAACATAGGAATTCATATTTTTACAAATATTTAATTTTTAGAAAATATTGTGAGCTGAAAACCTTTGCCTAAATATTAGCATAACCCAAAATAACAAGTACTGAAGTATAGCCACTATGAATCCAACCATATCTGAGCCTGTAAAAACTTGTAAATTCATCATCCTATAAGACCGAAATACTGTGCGGGGAGCCAGCAGAAACAGAACTTTTGCCAATATTCAAATATTAATTCTATTTACCTCCTTCTCTATAGATGGAAATTTTGCCGGGAGGAAATTGATCTAAAGAGACAAGGGTCGCCGGTGTCTGGTTTTAGACGTCTATTTTGACGAGAGAGGCGACCCTTGTCTCTTTAGATCCTTCTCTATGTAATATATTTTTGCCCTTGTCAAAGTGTTATCTCACGAAAATAAACATTTATTTACATATGGGCGTGTTTACAATGTTAATCTTCTTATAGTGAACTTTGTACTAAATCCTTGATTGTCATAATTATATTATGATACATAAGCGCACCATCTGTTATGAAAATTCGAAACTATTATAGACGCGTATGATTCTTTTTAAAATAAAACAATCTCTACTGCCCTCACTGCAATGGAAAAATTAATGGGAGGACCTGGCTCATCATTAAACTGGCGAAACCGCTGAGATGGTTCACTACCGATGAGCCAGGCCCTCCCATTAATTTTTCCATTGCAGTAAGGGCAGTAGATATTGTTTTATTTTTTATATGAATCATACGCGTCTATAATAGTTTCGAATTGTAATAATTATACCTGATTATGTTTTAACCAAGAATTTCTCAAAAGTGCCGGCTATGTACACTCATGGACAAAACTTAAGGAAGTTGTACCTTTTAGCATGTATATATCGGGATTGAAACAATAACTCTGAAAGATATTACAGTGACCTTTATTGAAAACACACAAGATAACGAAATGTGAACAAAATTGGTCTATTAAAAAAAATTAATGGCTACATCAAAGACTTTGCACTTCGTCAAGTTTTCTTCATGAGTGTATATGCAGAAAGACCTAATACAATAATAAATAGAAACGGTTGATTAAACTGGCGAAACCGCTGGCAGGATTCACCACTTAGGAACAAGAGTCGTCCAATATTTTTTCACTGCAGTAAGAACAGTTGGAGAAAAAAAAGTCTGCAAAATAAAAAGAGAAAATTAAGCGTTGAATAATTTCATTTTTTGTACAAAGATGGCGTTAATACCTTTTGTTTAATATAACATTTTTTAATTTACAAACACAAGTTTAACTCTAATTATTATATTAAAAAATCGAGATAACTATATTATATAATAGTTAAAAGTTACATAAGGGAAATATGTAATATTGCTAAATGTTTGAATCCAT
The DNA here is from genome assembly GCA_030710605.1 of Cordylochernes scorpioides. Classification (NCBI taxonomy): domain Eukaryota; kingdom Metazoa; phylum Arthropoda; class Arachnida; order Pseudoscorpiones; family Chernetidae; genus Cordylochernes; species Cordylochernes scorpioides. Next base: position 11,768,772 of record CP092865.1, read on the forward strand.
TTTCTCTTAGAAAACAGTATCATTATTAACCCTAAAAGGAATTCGACATAGAACTTTTATTAATTTTTTTAATCGAGATAAAATCTCCATCTTTCTCAATTTAGAAATTATATAAAATTCCATTTTTATTAACTTGATAAAGAGCTAGTTGTCGAAAGCTTAGTTCCAAGAGTTGCAATGTATTATGAAATCTCCATTCTATAAACTGGTATTAACTATTACCCCGAACTAGTTAGTCAAGTTTTTAGTGAATTATTGAATAGTTAATTAAGTTCTATGGACAGGTTTGGAGAAACACAAAGTGGTGAGCGAGAAAGGGAGGTGTTATCTTTAATTACCAACTATTTTACATATGGGAGTAGTTGCCTAAGGCCACTTAGCACATGTTAACATGGTTAAGAAATGAAGGGTTAGATTAGGTTAGGGAAGGTTAGGTTAGGGGAAGTTAAGAGACTACAAAGGAATGAATAACTCGAATTCTTGTCTAATTCATTCAGTGGTACAGACATCTTAAATATGGACATGGTGGAATGACACTCTCTTCTGAGAAATTCTATTCACCGCTTCTTCTTCTTCTTCTTTCTTATTTGCACTCAATCATATCAGGGTATCATGTCTGTAGAGCTTGAGGATGGTGTCTGCTGGGGATGAGTAGAGCTCATTAAATGAGATTTGACATCAATGTTTGGGTGAAGTAGAATGTGTCTACTTTTGTCATTAAAACTGGGAGCACTACTCAGTGACAGGCCAACTTAGCTCCAATATGAAATGACCGCCTCTGACATGAGGAACAGATGTCGTGTGCAGCCTCTCCTAACATGGAGTACAGACTCATCCTGTATCCCTGGATCAGAAGCCCTTGAAAGGTACTATCAGCCGGGCCAGACCAACCCAGGTTTTTTAGTAAGCTTGTTACTGCTCCCCCTCCTCCTTTTTCATCCAGACTTGGGATCGGCAAAGGCGGAGTTTCCTCACCGATTCATTTCTTCTAATTACAGACCATTCTATTACATTACCTAACCAATCTGGGAGGTCTCGGGTATAGCTCCCCTATAGATTTACTAATCCTAACTTAGCATAGTGTGATACATTAGCGTGCCATTTTTTTATAAGAAATTAAAACTATTTAAGACGCGTATGATTCTTCTTCTTCTTTATTTTTATTTAGAAAATTTTATACTGACCTTACTGAAATGTTAAATTAATGGGAGGGCCTGGTTCATCAGTGGTGAATCCTTCCAGCGGTTTTTTTTTTCATTTTAATCTATATTACAGCGGAATTATAGATTAAACTGGTGAAACCGCTGGAAGGGTTCACCACTGATGAACCAGGGGCCCTCATTAATCGATTATTTCAGTAAGGTCAGTATAAAATTGTCTAATTAAAAAAAAAAGATTAATCCGTGTCTAAATTAGTTTCAAGTTCTTTAACCTAGAACACACATAGTGTTTACAAGTCATTACGAGGTATGGTTTATAGTCAGGATAAGTTTGAGTTTAAGTTCAGATTAGGTTCAATATTAAGTTCACAGGTTAATAAACCAGGGAGATTATTCGTAAAAAGTCGATGGACGAGTGGGTAACACCCTCGATTCCCGACAGTCATGAACCTGGATTGAATCCCACGTTAACATTTTGTTTAATATGTGAATAACCTTCACATTATTATTCATTATTTCAATTATCATAAACTAGGTTGTTCTTTTTGAGCGGTACCTAATAAAGTGATTTTGGAACAAGAACAAGGAGATTATCCGTAGACGTCCCAGATTGACATGATTCTACTAAAATATTGGTCTGGATATATTTCAGATATATTTACATAACCTGTGAACATTTCATTTTCATATTGGTTTCGAGACTGGACTCGGGTTGGTGAAAAAGTCATAACACCAGCTATGGAAAATTCTGAACGCCGACCTGAAGAACATTTGGTTTTGGACTAATGGTCCTCGTCAGTCTATGGCGGGATTTGGTTCCATGAGAATTGGCTGAGACATATTGTCAGCTAAACACCTCTATGGTAACTTCTGAAGATTTCAAGAGAGGGCTCGCAGATTTCTCATAGATACCATTGCAGAATTATATCATCATTAAGATTGGTAATTAAGCTATTTAATAAAGTTGGTAAAACAACGAAAACTGACGTTTGCTGTGATGCAGGGATCAGCAGGAGAGACATTGCTGACAGTGTTGGAGGGAAAGCTCCAGGGGAAGAGATCGAGGGAAAGGAGACGACAGAGATACACAGACGATCTAAAACAATGGACTGGACGACACGAGGAGGATGGCGGAAGAAGTATGGAAAGACCATCACCCTCAGTAGAGGAAGGCATTGAAGTAAGGAAGGGAAGTCTTTCCGTATATATATGAGAATAATTGTTTTAAATTTTCATGTATAAATGTATTCATAGACAAAACTTAAGAAGGTGGAAAGTCTTTGATATCGCCGGTTGTCTATTTTTTTAAGGAGACAGAGGCAATTTTTTTACACTTGGTTATCTAGTGTCTCTTCAATAAAGGTCAGAGTAATATCTTTAAGAGTTGATGTCTGAATCCCGATATACATGCTGAAAGGTACAGCTTCCTTAAGTTTTGTCCATGAGTGTATTGTCTGAATCCCGATATACATGCTAAAAGGTACAACTTCCTTAAGTTATGTCCATGAGTGTATTGTCTGAATCCCGATATACATGCTAAAAGGTGAAACTTCCTTAAGTTTTGTCCATGAGTGTATTGTCTGAGTCCCGATATACATGCTGAAAGGTAAAACTTCCTTAAGTTTTGTCCATGAGTGTATTGTCTGAATCCCGATATACATGCTAAAAGGTACAACTTCCTTAAGTTTTGTCCATGAGTGTATTGTCTGAATCCCGATATACATGGTAAAAGGTACAACTTCCTTAAGTTATATCTCTCCATAAGTAGAGTTCTATAAGATGAACTCACAATGAACGAGAAGACAATGTCAGCACACTAAACATCATGAACAATGTCGGAATGTCACAAGGAAACTTATACTATAAAATAACAGACGAGAGACATCAGAGGATGACATGATGACAAAATCGATGGTGACACAGCTGAAAAAAATGTCCAGACGGTAATTAAAATCAGTGTAATGAGGTGTGTGGGTGACAAAATTGCCTTCCTAACTTAGGTGTGGAATTTCAAAATAGATTTGTTATACATTTATAAAAAAAGTTACATTCTTTTTTTATATCCGACAACTATTTAAATACAACACATACTTGTAAAAAGATTATAAAAACGAAGAGAAAATTATTTATTTTTACTATACATGGGCTACGAGCTTTCGGGCAGCCTCGCCCTTCTACAGGTAAAGATACATGGTGGCAAAAGGCTTTTTTATAAGATACTTGTATATTGGTTGTAAATATTGAAGAATTATTATTATTATTATTATTGAGAGATAATCATAGACCACAGGGCTACCATGACTCTGAAAGATATTACAGTGACCTTTATTGAAGACACACGAGATAACCAAGTGTGAAAAAAATATTCTATATCCACTCGTGGACAAAACTTAATGAAGTCGTACCTTTTATCATGTATATCGGGATTCAGACAATAACTCTGAAATATTTTACAGTGACCTTTGTTGGAGAAGTGGCTGACCCAATCTATGGATAAAATATTGAAAGAAATGCGTTGTATAAAATTTGTTATGTTCTTTAATTTTAGATCAAAATTGAAGAAGATCACGTAGGCATTCGAGCCTAAGTTCTTTCTTAGAAAGTTTGGGTTTATAGAGAGGATGGGGTTTCTAAGTTCCTTTAAAATAAGCTATATTACTTTACGTGATTTTTACCTTCAATTTCGATCTATAATTAAATAGAATCATTTTATTTCCAGCAACAATTAACATCAATAGATGTTAGGAAATAGGCTATTCTAACGGTCTTTGATTACGGCATTTATGTGAGAGACTCATTACAGTGGACCACCGGTGATTATGTTTGTCTGAGCTTGTCCACTCTCTGTTTCTCTACGTTTTCTTCGTAGATCCCGAAATACATGTTGTCGCTGGAGACCTGCTGGCGATTCTCCACCAAACTCTGCAGCGGTGTGTACATTGAACATAGTTGTATATTGAAAATTCGAAACTATTATAGACGCGTATGATTCTTTTAAGAAATGAAACAATTTCTACTGCCCTTACTGCGATGGAAAAATTAATGGGAGGGCCTGGCTCATCAGTGGTGAACCCTCCCAGCGGTTACTGCAATGGAAATATTAATGAGAGGGCCTGGCTCATCAGTGGTGAACCCTCCCAGCGGTTACTGCAATGGAAATATTAAAGGGAGGGCCTGGCTCATCAGTGGTGAACCCTCCCAGCGGTTACTGCAATGGAAATATTAAAGGGAGGGCCTGGCTCATCAGTGGTGAACTCTCCCAGCGGTTACTGCAATGGAAATATTAAAGGGAGGGCCTGGCTCATCAGTGGTGAACCCTCCCAGCGGTTACTGCAATGGAAATATTAAAGGGAGGGCCTGGCTCATCAGTGGTGAACTCTCCCAGCGGTTACTGCAATGGAAATATTAAAGGGAGGGCCTGGCTCATCAGTGGTGAACCCTCCCAGCGGTTACTGCAATGGAAATATTAAAGGGAGGGCCTGGCTCATCAGTGGTGAACCCTCCCAGCGGTTACTGCAATGGAAATATTAAAGGGAGGGCCTGGCTCATCAGTGGTGAACCCTCCCAGCGGTTACTGCAATGGAAATATTAAAGGGAGGGCCTGGCTCATCAGTGGTGAACCCTCCCAGCGGTTACTGCAATGGAAATATTAAAGGGAGGGCCTGGCTCATCAGTGGTGAACTCTCCCAGCGGTTACTGCAATGGAAATATTAAAGGGAGGGCCTGGCTCATCAGTGGTGAACCCTCCCAGCGGTTACTGCAATGGAAATATTAAAGGGAGGGCCTGGCTCATCAGTGGTGAACTCTCCCAGCGGTTACTGCAATGGAAATATTAAAGGGAGGGCCTGGCTCATCAGTGGTGAACTCTCCCAGCGGTTACTGCAATGGAAATATTAAAGGGAGGGCCTGGCTCATCAGTAGTGAACCCTCCCAGCGGTTACTGCAATGGAAATATTAAAGGGAGGGCCTGGCTCATCAGTGGTGAACCCTCCCAGCGGTTACTGCAATGGAAATATTAAAGGGAGGGCCTGGCTCATCAGTGGTGAACCCTCCCAGCGGTTACTGCAATGGAAATATTAAAGGGAGGGCCTGGCTCATCAGTGGTGAACCCTCCCAGCGGTTACTGCAATGGAAATATTAAAGGGAGGGCCTGGCTCATCAGTGGTGAACCCTCCCAGCGGTTACTGCAATGGAAATATTAAAGGGAGGGCCTGGCTCATCAGTGGTGAACCCTCCCAGCGGTTACTGCAATGGAAATATTAAAGGGAGGGCCTGGCTCATCAGTGGTGAACCCTCCCAGCGGTTACTGCAATGGAAATATTAAAGGGAGGGCCTGGCTCATCAGTGGTGAACTCTCCCAGCGGTTACTGCAATGGAAATATTAAAGGGAGGGCCTGGCTCATCAGTGGTGAAACCTCCCAGCGGTTACTGCAATGGAAATATTAAAGGGAGGGCCTGGCTCATCAGTGGTGAAACCTCCCAGCGGTTACTGCAATGGAAATATTAAAGGGAGGGCCTGGCTCATCAGTGGTGAAACCTCCCAGCGGTTACTGCAATGGAAATATTAAAGGGAGGGCCTGGCTCATCAGTGGTGAACCCTCCCAGCGGTTACTGCAATGGAAATATTAAAGGGAGGGCCTGGCTCATCAGTGGTGAACCCTCCCAGCGGTTACTGCAATGGAAATATTAAAGGGAGGGCCTGGCTCATCAGTGGTGAACTCTCCCAGCGGTTACTGCAATGGAAATATTAAAGGGAGGGCCTGGCTCATCAGTGGTGAACTCTCCCAGCGGTTACTGCAATGGAAATATTAAAGGGAGGGCCTGGCTCATCAGTGGTGAACCCTCCCAGCGGTTACTGCAATGGAAATATTAAAGGGAGGGCCTGGCTCATCAGTGGTGAACTCTCCCAGCGGTTACTGCAATGGAAATATTAAAGGGAGGGCCTGGCTCATCAGTGGTGAACTTTCCCAGCGGTTACTGCAATGGAAATATTAAAGGGAGGGCCTGGCTCATCAGTGGTGAACTCTCCCAGCGGTTACTGCAATGGAAATATTAAAGGGAGGGCCTGGCTCATCAGTGGTGAACCCTCCCAGCGGTTACTGCAATGGAAATATTAAAGGGAGGGCCTGGCTCATCAGTGGTGAACCCTCCCAGCGGTTACTGCAATGGAAATATTAAAGGGAGGGCCTGGCTCATCAGTGGTGAACTCTCCCAGCGGTTACTGCAATGGAAATATTAAAGGGAGGGCCTGGCTCATCAGTGGTGAACTCTCCCAGCGGTTACTGCAATGGAAATATTAAAGGGAGGGCCTGGCTCATCAGTGGTGAACTCTCCCAGCGGTTACTGCAATGGAAATATTAAAGGGAGGGCCTGGCTCATCAGTGGTGAACTCTCCCAGCGGTTACTGCAATGGAAAAATTAATGGGAGGGCCTGACTCATCAGTAGTGAACCCTCCCCCGGTTACTGCAATGGAAATATTAAAGGGAGGGCCTGACTCATCAGTGGTGAACTCTCCCAGCGGTTACTGCAATGGAAATATTAAAGGGAGGGCCTGGCTCATCAGTGGTGAACTCTCCCAGCGGTTACTGCAATGGAAATATTAAAGGGAGGGCCTGGCTCATCAGTGGTGAACTCTCCCAGCGGTTACTGCAATGGAAATATTAAAGGGAGGGCCTGGCTCATCAGTGGTGAACTCTCCCAGCGGTTACTGCAATGGAAATATTAAAGGGAGGGCCTGGCTCATCAGTGGTGAACTCTCCCAGCGGTTACTGCAATGGAAATATTAAAGGGAGGGCCTGGCTCATCAGTGGTGAACTCTCCCAGCGGTTACTGCAATGGAAATATTAAAGGGAGGGCCTGGCTCATCAGTGGTGAACTCTCCCAGCGGTTACTGCAATGGAAATATTAAAGGGAGGGCCTGGCTCATCAGTGGTGAACCCTCCCAGCGGTTACTGCAATGGAAATATTAAAGGGAGGGCCTGGCTCATCAGTGGTGAACCCTCCCAGCGGTTACTGCAATGGAAATATTAAAGGGAGGGCCTGGCTCATCAGTGGTGAACCCTCCCAGCGGTTACTGCAATGGAAATATTAAAGGGAGGGCCTGGCTCATCAGTGGTGAACCCTCCCAGCGGTTACTGCAATGGAAATATTAAAGGGAGGGCCTGGCTCATCAGTGGTGAACCCTCCCAGCGGTTACTGCAATGGAAATATTAAAGGGAGGGCCTGGCTCATCAGTGGTGAACCCTCCCAGCGGTTACTGCAATGGAAATATTAAAGGGAGGGCCTGGCTCATCAGTGGTGAACCCTCCCAGCGGTTACTGCAATGGAAATATTAAAGGGAGGGCCTGGCTCATCAGTGGTGAACCCTCCCAGCGGTTACTGCAATGGAAATATTAAAGGGAGGGCCTGGCTCATCAGTGGTGAACCCTCCCAGCGGTTACTGCAATGGAAATATTAAAGGGAGGGCCTGGCTCATCAGTTGTGAACCCTCCCAGCGGTTACTGCAATGGAAATATTAAAGGGAGGGCCTGGCTCATCAGTGGTGAACTCTCCCAGCGGTTACTGCAATGGAAATATTAAAGGGAGGGCCTGGCTCATCAGTGGTGAACTCTCCCAGCGGTTACTGCAATGGAAATATTAAAGGGAGGGCCTGGCTCATCAGTGGTGAACCCTCCCAGCGGTTACTGCAATGGAAATATTAAAGGGAGGGCCTGGCTCATCAGTGGTGAACCCTCCCAGCGGTTACTGCAATGGAAATATTAAAGGGAGGGCCTGGCTCATCAGTGGTGAACCCTCCCAGCGGTTACTGCAATGGAAATATTAAAGGGAGGGCCTGGCTCATCAGTGGTGAACTCTCCCAGCGGTTACTGCAATGGAAATATTAAAGGGAGGGCCTGGCTCATCAGTGGTGAACTCTCCCAGCGGTTACTGCAATGGAAATATTAAAGGGAGGGCCTGGCTCATCAGTGGTGAACTCTCCCAGCGGTTACTGCAATGGAAATATTAAAGGGAGGGCCTGGCTCATCAGTGGTGAACTCTCCCAGCGGTTACTGCAATGGAAATATTAAAGGGAGGGCCTGGCTCATCAGTGGTGAACCCTCCCAGCGGTTACTGCAATGGAAATATTAAAGGGAGGGCCTGGCTCATCAGTGGTGAACTCTCCCAGCGGTTACTGCAATGGAAATATTAAAGGGAGGGCCTGGCTCATCAGTGGTGAACCCTCCCAGCGGTTACTGCAATGGAAATATTAAAGGGAGGGCCTGGCTCATCAGTGGTGAACCCTCCCAGCGGTTACTGCAATGGAAATATTAAAGGGAGGGCCTGGCTCATCAGTGGTGAACTCTCCCAGCGGTTACTGCAATGGAAATATTAAAGGGAGGGCCTGGCTCATCAGTGGTGAACTCTCCCAGCGGTTACTGCAATGGAAATATTAAAGGGAGGGCCTGGCTCATCAGTGGTGAACTCTCCCAGCGGTTACTGCAATGGAAATATTAAAGGGAGGGCCTGGCTCATCAGTGGTGAACCCTCCCAGCGGTTACTACAATGGAAAAATTAATGGGAGGGCCTGGCTCATCAGTGGTGAACCCTCCCAGCGGTTACTACAATGGAAAAATTAATGGGAGGGCCTGGCTCATCAGTGGTGAACCCTCCCAGCGGTTACTACAATGGAAAAATTAATGGGAGGGCCTGGCTCATCAGTGGTGAACCCTCCCAGCGGTTACTGCAATGGAAATATTAAAGGGAGGGCCTGGCTCATCAATGGTGAACCCTCCCAGCGGTTACTGCAATGGAAATATTAAAGGGAGGGCCTGGCTCATCAGTGGTGAACCCTCCCAGCGGTTACTGCAATGGAAATATTAAAGGGAGGGCCTGGCTCATCAATGGTGAACCCTCCCAGCGGTTACTGCAATGGAAATATTAAAGGGAGGGCCTGGCTCATCAGTGGTGAACCCTCCCAGCGGTTACTGCAATGGAAATATTAAAGGGAGGGCCTGGCTCATCAATGGTGAACCCTCCAAGCGGTTTGTAGCAAGGACAGTAGAAATTGTTTAATTTTTAAAATAATCATACTATAATAGTTTCGAATTTTGATAACAGATGGCGCGCTAATGTATCATAGTTGTATATATCTAATTTTTAAAATCTAATCATCATCGATTGTAAATCCCTCATTATCATTAGTTAAATAGTGTAGACTGTGTACTTTTTACCTTGTATTGACAAGATGTCAATAAAACGGTATCAATTGTCATCTTTCTCTCCTTGCGGTAAAACAAAAATAATTTTATTTCTATATAAATCCACCTAACTTTTTTTATATTAAAATTAGTATCCATAGTACACACACACACATGGTACAGACCATGATAATAATGGTTAGTTGGCGATTGCTTTTACTGTATATTTACAGTACGCGTATATATTAGTTTTGAATTTTCATAAATATATTTGTAACTCTCTCTCTCTCCTACTTAAAAAGTAAATATTGCCAAATCGGATTATCAGGAAATAATGTTTTACCTAAAAGTTTATCTATTTTCACAATATTTATGTTTACATCTGAAATTACACCCTGTTTTTCAATACAAGTCATATGAAATGTTTTATATATATTTTACCAGAGGTCTACATACGTAGAACGCAGCTTGACATATGCATTTACAAGTGTGCCAGAGCCTTGTTTGGTTACTTGCACTAACTGGTAGGGTTAGACTTTTGTAAGAATCGGGGGGGCATTGAAGCATTTTTTAAATTAGAAAAAGTGCCCAATGCGGTATTCGATTCCGGTTCGTTTCTGTCAAAACTGACGTCATAACCTAACCTAAACTAACTAAACCTATGTTGTTGTTGTCGTGTCCAAAGAAGAGCCTCAGATGTCTCCATACATCTCTATCACAGCAGCAGCAATGTCCACTATCTTGGGTGTGTAAAGCTGTTGTTCTGGGTCCATGTCAATTTTCTGTTGTTGTTGTTGTGTCCAAAGAAGAGCCTCATATGTCTCCATACATCTCTATCACAACAGCAGCAATGTCCACTATCTTGGGTGTGTAAAGCTGTTGTTCTGGGTCCATGTCAATTTTCTGTTGTTGTTGTCGTGTCCAATGAAGAGCCTCAGATGTCTCCATACATCTCTATCACAGCAGCAGCAATGTCCACTATCTTGGGTGTGTAAAGCTGCTGCTCTGGGTCTATGTCAATTTTCTGTTGTTGTTGTCGTGTCCAAAGAAGAGCCTCAGATGTCTCCATGCATCTCTATTCCCACAGCAGCAATGTCCACTATCTTAGGTGTGTAAATCTGCTGCTCTGGGTCTATGTCAATTTTCTGTTGTTGTTGTCGTGTTCAAAGAAGAGCCTCAGATGTCTCCATACATCTCTATCACAGCAGCAGCAATGTCCACTATCTTGGGTGTGTAAAGCTGCTGCTCTGGGTCCATGTCAATTTTCTGTTGTTGTTGTCGTGTCCAATGAAGAGCCTCAGATGTCTCCATACATCTCCATCACAGCAGCAGCAATTTCCTCTATCTTGTGTGTGTAAAAGCTGCTGCTCTGGGTCTATGTCAATTTTCTGCAAGGTTGCGGCCATTACTGGGCATGAGAATATGAACTATGAATATGAACATAAGAATATGAACTAAACCTATCCTAACCTAATATAACCTATCAGAACCTAACGTATTGCTATACTCAGCAGCACCTTACCACCAGTGGTCCACAGAAATGAGTATTTCACCCACAGACCAATTTTCCTATATTATTGAATACAATATAAACACAAGAGTAAGTATTAATTTAGGTTTATTTTTAATTTCATTTTTACAGAAGCACGAAGTCTATCAGACCATTGTGCTATATTATAATTATTTACATATATATCTTTAATTATTTACACGATGAATTAGTAGTGATTTATAAATTTGTGTACAAATTGCTCTAAACTTGACAAAATGTTCATAAGATTGAGTATATACAGAAAGATGGCATTATGTCAAAGTAAGCAAGTACAATTTGGTTAGTCAGAGGGCAAGCCAACAAAAGATGGTGTTTCAACATCTAGACAGCATTCACATGTTGGATCATTTATAACTCTCAAGTCAAAAAGAAAACTTAAAAAGGGTCCTTTGCCTTTTAGGTATCATACAAAAATCATGGACTTTCAGGGTTCTATGAAAAAGTCTGTCTTAAATGCGGTAATATCGCCAATAGAGACTGTTCCAGCTAGAACGTGTTTCCTCACAGATTCTACAAATAGAAACCCCATCAAATGTCGAAAAAATTTTCAATCCCAATTAATTATCAGCCGAAAATATCCACGACGACAAGGCCCTGGGGTCACGTGATATTTATCTTAGCCTGACGTTGCCCTGGCAACCCCGTGGGAAGCGTCAATAGTCTTCTGCTACCTCGTGTTCGATCACTTCGTCTGCGATTTTTTTCCCCCTCTTAAATCGCCATTTTTATTTGTTTTCATTTTCTCTAAAACTCTATTTTATAAATACGAATAAACAAGGTTTGACATTTTTTTAAAGGTATCTATCTCTCTCTATTTAAATGATGGGAAATATCTTTAATAACCTCCGATGTTTTTCTATATATGGTTACTACTTAATGAAAACATTTGGGAAATATGTAATTTAGTTACCATATGCAATATAGATTTATATATTTGCATATAAAATATATTTTCCCTACTCTCATATACTCTTAGCTGCTTTCCTGTTTAAACTTCAGCCGTTTTTCATGACAGATCATTTTTTAGAGGCTTTTATTCAACTTGTCTCTCCATGTTTTTCTGTCTATAAATATTGTAATCAATTTTTAATATACTTCTAGAGCATAGGTAGAAGTCTGAGATTCTGTATACGCGCTCAATCCAGATGGCAATGCACACTCATATTTTATGTCACCGGTCGTCTGTCTTTTTTTTTTTTTTTTTTTGAAGGAGACAGAGGCAATTTTGTCCAAACTTAGGTCACTGTATATCAAATATCTTTCAGAGTTATTTTTTGAATCCCGATATACATGCTGAAAGGTACTACTTCCTTAAGTTTTGTCCATGGTTATCTCGTGTGTCTTCAATAAAAGTCACTGTAATATCTTTCAGAGTTATTGTCTGAATCCCGATATACATGCTAAAAGGTACAACTTCCTTTAAGTGTTGTCTATGAGTGTATGTAATATAATTATACTCAGCCAAAAATATATATCAATGAGAATTATTTCACAATTAATATTTACAATAGAAAAATTAAATATTGCATCATCATCGTGTTCATAAAACATGATAAACTGTTGGATCGTGACTTGGCAGAAAAGGATAAAAGAAATGAATAAGGCGAACATTCTATATACAGTTACGAGCGTCATGGCCTCTGTCACGGTTTGCTTTTTTTTTTGGAATGGCGCCCTCCTATTGGTCGGCTACGATCACGCCACCTTTGCCCCCCCCCCCCCCATTTCTGTAACTATTGTGTTGGAGCGGGTCGCTCCTTAAATAAATGCATATATTAGTTAATAACCAAATGGAATCCTCTCTTTCTTTTTCCCAGTAAGAGACGCCTACGGAAGCCAACAGTACATAGACAGATAAAGCACATAGGCTATAGTTATTAACTAAAATATGCATTTATTTAAGGCGCCAATTTATAATTGCAACAAATAGTATTTGAATCAAAACATTCAATCGGGTAGAACACGGGCGTTGCCCGGGTCATTCGGCTAGTAGTATTAGAAGAAGAAGAATATGTTCCAGAAAATTATGAGGAGGCCATGAAATGCCAAAATAGGGATGATTCTTTTGTTACCTTAAATACGAGGTAATTAACTCTCTCTATATCTAAAAATGTTTAAAGTTTAATTTTATAAATCTGAGAGTTGTCTTCAAAAACGATCTAACATAAACACAGCACACTATATATTAATAAAATGCATATAGAGTGCAGACTATGCAACTTTTGCATATATTGATATTAATCAAATTATGTTATGATGCATTAGCGCGCCATCTATTATTAAAATTCGGAATTATTATAGACGCGTATGATTCTTTTTAAAATTAAACAATTTACACTGCCTTTACTTCAATGCAAAAATTTATGGGAGGACCTTGCTCATCAGTGGTAAACCCTCCCAGTATCACTATAAAAGGAAAACCGAAAAATGAGATATAAAAGCAGTATGGTAAAATAAACTGGCGAAACCGCTGGGAAGGTTCACCATTGATGAGCCAGGCCCTCTCATTAATTTTTCTATTGCAGTAAGGACAGTAGAAATTGTTTAATAAAAAAAAAAGAATCATACGCGTCTATAATAGTTTCTAATTTTAATAAAAATTATATGGGGGTCGGTGGAAGGCTGGTTAAACCGTTTGGTTTTAGACCACTAGGACCCGGGTTCGATTCCCGCATTGGACACTTTTTTATGTTAAAAAAAATATGCTCCAATGGCCCCCGATTCTTGCAAAAGTCCAACCCCACCAGCGAGTGCAAGTAACCAAACGGGGCTCTGGCATTTGTAAGTGCAAAGTCGAACTGCTTTTCACATGTGTAGACATGTGGTGCGCTTACAGTAAAAAAAAGCAGTCGCTAACTACCCACCATGATTATCATGGCCTGTACCACGTGTACTAGGGATAAGCAAAAAAAAAAAATAAAAAAAAATAAAAAATAAAAATTATGTTAATTGTCAATTATCTAGAAGACTTCAGCAGCCACTGAGAATGGAGAACAATATCAAACACTCGGGAAATCACTGATCTATAGAAGAGAGGACTTTTACATTTTCTTGTCACAGAAATTGGCGTCAGACGTCAAAGTGTCAAAACTTCAATTTTTAGTTTTCAATTAAATTTGGACGACGCTCGGGACAGATTAGTTTTAAAGAGAAGCCTGTGGTTGTCTTTCCAAGATATCTCTGTGTGTCTAAAGATAATTGTTACTTCATAGAAATTACGCGGAGAAACTTGCCATAGAATAATAAAATCGAAATGAAATTAAGAAAAAGGCATCTCCTTATCGTGAAACTGAAAGTTGCTGATGGCTTGCGCCATCTATCGGAATAAATATTAACTATTCTCGTTGATTTTTAATTATTTCAGAATTGGCCAAATACCCATTCTTGATTAATCAAGAAAAGCTAACAACGGACGCGTTTCGGGCTGTTGGCCCTCATTAGCGTGGTGCAAGGTGTACCTCAACGACCAAAAGATTTGGTTATTCAGGCATCCTGAAAAATCATGAAACAGGTAGTTAAGGCCAGAATTGCGTGAGAACGCTACACAATGTGAAAAAATAGCACAAATGTGATATTGTACTGGGATAAGGTGTGGAGATAACAGCCCGAAACACGTCCGTGGTTAGCTTTTCTTGATTAATCAAGAATAGGTATTTGGCCAATTCTGGAATAATTAAAAACCAACGAGAATAGTTGATATTTATTCCGATAGATGGCGCAAGCCATCAGCAACTTTCAGTTGCACGATAAGGAGATGCCTTTTTCTTAATTTATGCACCTTATTCCAGTACAATATCACATTTGTACTATTTTTTTCGAAATGAAATTATTAAAACACAAACAAAGGATAGAAAATAACATAGAAGCAAACTGTGATCAGGTAATTCAGGTTCAAATCACATTAATAGGTACCGCTCAACATGAGCAACCTAGTTCATGATAATTGAAACAGTGAATAATATATAACAAAATGTTAACGTGGGATTCAATCCCGGTTCATGACTGTCGGGAATCGAGGGTGTTACCCACTCGTACACCGACTTCTTTTTTTATTGTTCAGGTAATTCTGGTTCAAATTCACATTAATAGGTACCGCTCAGCAAGAGCAACCTAGTTCATGATAATTGACAATGAATAATATGTGAAGGTTATCACATATTAAACAAATTTTAACTCGGGATTTAATCCCGGTTCATGACTGTCGGGAATCGAGCGTGTTACCCTCTCATCCACCGACTTGTTGTTAGTAATTTTTTTTAAATAAACGAAAGACATCTTTTTCTTAATATTTTAATAAAACGGTATTTTGTCATATTTCTGAAATAGTAATTTTAAAAAATCAACGAGTTTAGTTGATATTTATTCCGAAAGATGGTATAGGCCATCAGCAACTTTCAAATTGACCATCAAGAGCTACCTTTTCCCTAATATACAGAGTAGCCAAAGAAATACTTCAAAATGCGCATAAATCCATTATGCTAATTATGTAAAATTGTTTCTTTCAAATGATGTAATTTAGGAAGATACAAGATAGTAAAACTTATAAACCAAGGGAAAAATACAACTCAATGAATTACATTTGAAACAATTCTCTTTTCCATCGTTCTTTTACATATAGATAAAATATCAAATATCATTGCTGATGACCTACGCCATCTTTCGGAATAAATATCAAGTGATGTTTGATTTTATTTTTGAAAATTACTATTCCAGAAATATGACAAATACCATTTTATTAAAATATCAATAAAAATATACCTTTTTCTTAATTTAATTACCTGAATAATACAATTCAGTGGACGAGTGGGTAACACCCTCGATTCCCGACAGTCATGAACCGGGATTGAATCCTGTGTTAAAATTTGTTTAATATGTGAATAACCATCACATATTATTCACTGTTTCAATTATCATGAACTAGGTTGCTCTTGCTGAGCGGTACCTATTAATGTGATTTGAACCATTACCTGAACAATCTCGGTTTTCCTTTTATAATGATACTGGGAAAGTTAATCACTGATGGTCCTCCCATACATTTTTGCATTGAAGTAAAGGCAGTGTAAATTGTTTAATTTTAAAAAGAATCATACGCGTCTATAATAATTACATATAGATGGAAATTTTGCCGGAAGGATATGGATCTAAAAAGACGAAGGTCGCCTCTCCCGTCAAAATAGACGTCAAAACCAGACGCCATCTATATTTTCATATTTACAGCGTGAATAGACATTAGAGAGATGTGGAAGAGAAAACTAACTTTAAAAGATTGATGGTTGATTGGGGGTGTGAGATGATACTAAAGACAAAGTCTATGAAACAATCCAAAGACTATCTTACAGCTAAAGAACAAAATAATTGCTGGAATTAACACAACACATCCAAGTGTTTTTAATTGTTCCAATAAAAAACTCAATTTGATGTTTGCGGAAGAGCGATTGCTCAAAGCATATTATATATTTTTAATTGTTTTAATTAAAAAGACATATATTGGATCAAAATATCATTTATTTTACCAATATTTCAGTTGGCTGAACGCCAACCTTTATCAAGGTGTTATAATATATTTAATGTGTCAAATTACAAAACTATTTTAGACGCGTAATATTCTTTTTAAAATAAAACAATTTCTACTGCCCTTACTGCAATGGAGAATTTTAGGGAGGGCCTGGCTCACCACTGATGAGCCAGGCCCTCCCTTTAATTTTTCCATTGCAGTAAGGACAGTAGAAATTGTTTTATTTTAAAAAGAATATTACGCGTCTAAAATAGTTTTGTAATTTGATAACAGATGGCGCGCTAGTGCATCGAAATATTTAATGTGTGTCAACAATAAACTCAGCGTCACATAACGTCAACAGAATTAAGTTTTTAAAATATTTTGTTATATTCAATGGGGAGAAAAAATGATATATATATATGTGACAATATAGTGGAAAATGATGTGGTGAGGTGAGAAATAATCACACGACGAGCTGTTAGAGCAATCATCCAGGCAGCCAGCCGAGAGAGCAAGAGGTGGCGACTGAGACGTTATCTACTGAACGACTGTTTTTCCCTGTGTACACAAGCGGGGCTAACAAAAGATAAGCGCCAGGTGGTGACGCCCCCTCCAGGAATGTGGTCAACAAATGGTCGTAAGTTAGTTTTCTTAGCTTTAGCTGCCCATCTCTCTCTCGTCGGCTGTTGGATTGTTTTATTAATCCTGGAAGAGCATATATTATGACATATGGCCCCCGTTGAAGAAGGCTGAACATGGTTTAAGTATATTTAAAACTGGAGAAGCCAGGAATAGAGAAAATAATTTTACAGTTAAAATTAGTTTAGGTAATGGTGACATAGTTTTATGTAAATAAAATATTGTATAGTACACAAATAAATATTATTTACAAGTAGTTTTACAACACCGGGGAGTTTGACATTTAAGGGAGATTTTGAAAATATCAAGGTTATAAAAAGGCTATATACAACAAATTCTAATGTATTATAAGGGAAATGTTATTGAGACATTTTACAGAGATACTTTAGAATGGAGGAGATTGATTAGGCAGACAACATATGTACGGTTCTCTTGATAACACTAAAATTAATAAATTAAACAAATAATGGACATGCACGTACGTGAAAGAGAAAAGACCTTCGGGGTCGAGTGAAAAAAGTGGACCTTTGCGGTCAATTGACAAAAATAAGACCTCTGAGGTCGAACGGTTGAAAAAAAAAAAAAAGCCTTGACTTTCAGAACCTAAGTTTCAATGTAGGAATAGATACACTGCAGAAAGACTGAGAGGTTCAGCGAAAATTTGGTCCTTGGTTCATAAAAAAAAACATAAGTTGATATACGAAAAATTAAAAACAAGAGTTTTTTTTTTTTTTTTTTTTTTTTTCAAGAGCGATGGTGAAAGATAAGAAAAAATTTCGAGAGAACATGTTATTGAGAGGTGTGAACAAGGAGAAGAAGAGTCACATACATATGATGAAATTCTGAAGATCATTAAGACTGGAGAACTCTACACTTTAAGATAATTTTCAGGCGGACATGGCAAGGGGAAACTTGTCATGGGCTTTCTATGCTATAAGTGTAGAGCACGAGAAATGAGGTTGAGGTTGGCAATTGTGTGAGCTCAGGACTGAGGTAAATATCGAACTACATACAATGTTAGAATTTCGGCGAACAGAGCGAGGGGAAACTTGCTTTGGGCCAATCTAACTTATCTATGTAGTTACTTGTGTAGCGAGTCCGAGGGGAAAAGTCCCGTGTGTAGGTGAGGAAGTCGAATGGATTTATATTTAATTTCCGAAGATAAAATAGTTCTAGATGCAAAGGTAGAATATAGGCGGACAGAGCGAGGGGAAACTTGCTTTGGGCCACCCTACCTTAATTATTTAGATACTACTGGGTTCGTAAAGTCTTGTTGTCAGATTAGTAATTGGTAAAGATCTCAGGGGATAAGTGGTTCAAATATCTTTGATCATCTTGATTGTAAGTGTAGTCATGTTGCTTTCGTGAGTTAATAGCCGTTGTAGTATGGATTAGAGTGTGATTGAAGTGTTTATATGGGAAATTGAAGGTATTTTTGGGTTGGTCTCGATCATTTACGGGCGGTGAAATAAATTGTTCGTTTTCCGTATAGTGTTTTAATTTGTTGACATGAATTGTATCTGTCTCACGACTTAGAGGTCGGTTGGAGCGGTTGATCCGTACGATTTGAGGGGAAATTATCTCCAATATTTCATAAGGTCCTGAGAAGAAAGGTGCTAGTTTACCAGTGTCTGGATGGTGGTATGTTTTTGCCAAAACGAGATCGCCTACTTCAAAATCGGAAGCTCTATGTGTTTGGTCGAATCTCGCTTTGTCGCGTAAGTGTCGTTCGTGTGTCCTTTGATAGGCCAATTCTCTGGCGTCGTCGATTTTTGGGTAGTTTTGTACATGCTCGGATAGTTGTAGCGGAAAACTACCTAACAAAAGGTATGACGGTGGAAACCCGGTCACAGAATGTGGGGTATGGTTATAAGCCTGAAGGACCTGAGGTAGTAGTTTGGTCCAGGCCGTCTTAGGTTGTTGGAGGCGCAACAGTTTAAGTTTGCCAGTGATCGTGGCGTTTAGTCGTTCACTTAATCCGTTGGCCTGAGGGTTGTTGCTTGTCGTGAGAAGTTGGCCAATGTTATGTCTAATCAAAAATCTACGAAATTTCGGAGAGGTGAAGGCAGGAGCTCTATCCGTCAAAAGTCGTTTAGGAGAACCAAACTGCATCACCTTTTTAATCACTTGGGTATAGGTGAGAATGCTGGTGGACCGCGATGGAAATGCCCACGCGTACCGTGTGGCATGGTCCACTACGACATGTAAGCAGGTCTGAGAATTTCCATATTTCGCGAATCCAGAAATAGTATCTAGTGACACTAGTTCGTACGGCAGGACCGCTGGGGGGAGTTGTCCCAATTCTCCGTAGATAGGTCCTTTTGGTGGTTTGACCAATTGGCATACTGAACAGGTTCTTACATGTGTCCTGATGTCATTTGTCATGCCGTCCCAATAGTATTGGGCTGCGATCAGTCTGGTCATCTGCGAAATGCCGGGGTGATTGAAATCGCGATGGGCTCGTTGTAGTAGGGTGCCACGGAGTGATGGTGGAACAATTATTTTAGTGACACCCCGTCGTATGATGGTCATAAGGTCCTTGTCATTGAGGATATACCTTGTGTCCCTCCGTAATTCGCCCTGATGATCTTTTATTTGACCTGTGGATAGGAATCCGCAGAAAGGGTTACGGGAGAGGAGGTCCGCCTCGTACTGACGCGAGCCCTTGAGGTATTTGACCTCATAGTCGTAAGCTGAGAGTCGAAGGCTCCAACGAAAGAGGCGTCCGGTGGGGTCTTTTATGGTCTTTAGCCATTGTAAGGCGTGATGATCCGAGTAGATGACAAACCTTGTACCTAGGAGGTACACTCGGAATTTGTCAACGCACTCTACAATGGCTAAGCACTCCAGTTCAGATATAGTGTAATTACGCTCATAGGAACGCAACGCGCGACTGTAATATTGTACAGGGTAGATGTTACCGTCAGGATGTACTTGTTTGAGTACACCTGCGATGCCCTGCGTGGAAGCGTCGCAATAGACCTGGCATGGGAGCCCTTCTTGAAATAGATGTAACACAGGTTGTGTTGCGAGGTGTTGCTTCAATTTATCAAAGGCTTGTTGACAATTCGGGCTCCAAAGCCATTTGGCGTTCTTTTTTAGTAATTGATTTAAGGGGTGGCGAAGTCTAGCATATTCTGGGATGAATTTATGATATACGTTGACGGCTCCTAAAAATGATTGTAGGGTTTTAACGTTGATAGGAGTTCTAATAGCGTTGATGATTTCGGTATTTTTAATATTAGGTGTGTAAGTCCCTGCGGTGATGTGGTAGCCGAGAAAATCTATTTCATTTTGATAAAAATTACATTTTTTAAGGTTAAGTTGGAGATTTTCCTCTAAACAGAATTTAAAGAAAAGTCGAAGGTGCGTAAGGTGTTGTTCTGAGGAGTCAGAAAAAATAACGAAGTCGTCATAATAATGGGCTATGAAAGAGAGGTGGTGTTTGTGGATCAACTGGGTAATCACACGTTCGAAAATTTGGGGTGCTGATTTGAACCCAAAGGGTAAGCGTTTGAAATTATATTGCCCTTGTTGAGTCACGAAAGAGAGTAGTGGTTGACTCTCCTCCGCGATGGGGATTTGATAGTATGCATTGCTTATGTCAACGGTGCTAAATACTCTGGCTTTCGACAGGTTATCCAGTACCGTTTCTATCAATGGCAAAGGATGCAAATCCGAGGGTACTAGTTCGTTCACGCGACGGAAGTCAATGCAGAGACGCATGGTGTTATCGCGTTTGCGAACGAGTGTCACAGGAGAGGAATATGGGCTAGAGGAGGGGGTGATTATGTCATGTTTTAGAAGTTGAGATATCTGGTCCTGAATTTCCTTCTGGTAGGCATAGGGAGTTCGGTATGGTCGGAGGGAAATAACCTTATCGGAAATAATTTTGAGTTTTACAGGGGTTATGTTGAGTGGTAATACATTGAATTTATTGATAGGGAAAATATCTTTAAAAGAATACAATAATTGCTGATAAGGGATAGTCAGTTCTGGGCGTTGTTCGATAAATTCTTTAATCATTAATTCTCTAGAGGCGCATGGGCTGGTAGGAATGCTAATAAGGTTGTAAGGGTGAGAGGGGCATTCAGGGGAAGGTTGATAAATATTACTAAGGGTTGTTTGTAAGTAAGGCTCACGTGGAGGTTGAAAATCGTCAACGCCTAAGTTAACCGAGTGAATTATGGGTCGTTTAGGGTTAGAAGTTATTATTCGCGAGCCGTGCTTACAAGTGGGAAGGTCACATACAAAATGGTACAAATGTTTAGGTACTGGAACACTATTTTGAAGTATCAATTGATTATGAAAATCTATTGTTAATCTTAAAAATTGCATAACATGAATAGAGAGGATACCATGTTCAAGGGGTGAATTTAAAATATAAAATGTTTCATTAAAATTAAAATTATTAAATTGTATTGGTAAGGTAACTAATCCGATTGGTTTGGCATGACTAGATATAGTACGGATAATAACATCATTGTTAATAGGGGTGGAACAAATGAAACTATTAACATTTTTAATATATTCAAATTGGTTTAAACTAATTATGGAAACATTGGCTCCAGAGTCAATTAGGAATGGTATCTTTAAAGAATGAATGATAGGGGTTAAAATAATTGCACTTACAGGCATATGCTGGTTTAGGGTGCAGGTAGGTTCATTGAGCTTCGGAGGAGTTCTGCTGCCGAAGTTGGCATTACTTGGTTTCTCCCGAGCTCGTCGTTGCTGCGGTCTCGTAGACACCTGCAGGGCGAGTCGATCTTTGGGGTTGTTCGACGTTGTGGACCGCAGGTGTAAAGGTCCGAAAGGGCCGCTGGTAGGGCCCTCGCTGCTGACACTGTGCGTGCCAGTGTTGTCCGCCACAGTAACGGCAAGGATATGGTGGGGTCTTGTCCACCGTGGTGGAAGGTGTTCTGCTCTGGCGCGGTGATCGTTGTTGGGCAGCTTTAGTGCTGGTGTTATCCCCTTCGTAGGTCAGCTGTTGGGCTAAGCATAACCATTCTTCTGGTCCCGAGGGTTGTGCCATCTTTAGAAGGTTGCCATAGTTACGTGGCACACCGTTGGATAGTGCTTGCACGATGGCACTCTTAGGGAGGTTGATCGCCAATCCTATTCGGACCTTGTTCTTGTAGTAGGTCTCGATGTCGGCCATCGACGTGCATTTAAGTTCATAGAACTCTTGAAGGGTGAAGCTAGGGCGTCGGGGATAGACGGCGCAGAGTGACTCTTTGACCTCTTCATAAGTCTTATTGAGTAGCGCTAAGTCTTGTGCAACTTTGCGAGGTTCGCCTCTGAGTGATGATAGAGCCTTTCGAGCTTGGCGTGCTGGCTCTAAGTTGTGGAAGTTCGGCTGAGACTCAAGTTGTGAGAAGAAGTGTGCGGCAGGTTCTTCTCCGTCGTAGGTGATTGCTTCTTCAGACCCACGGTTTAAAAGTTGGTCGAGACAGAGGGTGAGAGTTCGAAGGGAAGCGGCTACAGTAGCGTCGGTCGTTGGTTCTTGTGGAACTTGGTTGTGGGTTTGTTCGATCATCGTGGCTTGGCTTCTTGTTTCTTCATGCTCTGGTATATGAGGGATTTGCTTCCCGGTCAGATCTTATCCTGTCGACTTTTCAGTGTGACAATATAGTGGAAAATGATGTGGTGAGGTGAGAAATAATCACACGACGAGCTGTTAGAGCAATCATCCAGGCAGCCAGCCGAGAGAGCAAGAGGTGGCGACTGAGACGTTATCTACTGAACGACTGTTTTTCCCTGTGTACACAAGCGGGGCTAACAAAAGATAAGCGCCAGGTGGTGACGCCCCCTCCAGGAATGTGGTCAACAAATGGTCGTAAGTTAGTTTTCTTAGCTTTAGCTGCCCATCTCTCTCTCGTCGGCTGTTGGATTGTTTTATTAATCCTGGAAGAGCATATATTATGACATATATTTATATTATAGACAAAATAATTTTGTAAAATATGGGTGTGAATATTTTTGAAAATAAACAATAACGCCTATTTTATATTTATAATTATTTGCACTATGTGTTAAAAGATTTTTCGTATAAAAAATAAAATTTATAATTGTATGTAATTATGCTGTACTCAAAGCTTATATCCATAGTTCATCTAAAATACCCATTCCAAGAGTCTATCAACAGTATCACTATAAAAGTAAAATCGAAAAATGCAATATAACAGCGGTATGGTAGATTAAACTGGCGAAACCGCTGGGAGGGTTCGCCACTGATGAGCCAGGCCCTTCCATTAATTTTTTCCATTGCAGTAAGGGCAGTAGAAATTGTTTAATTTGTAAAAAGAATCATACGCGTCTATAATAGTTTCGAATTTTCTCTCACATCCAACTACAAACTTGACAAAGTTGTGGCAAATGTCCTAAATAGAGTTAATCACTGGGAAGCTAAAAACGGACATCATTTACTTGGAAATTTTAAAATATATTTACCATTTGGTAATATGTTTATTTTAAAGTGTTTATAAACTTGGGAATTAGAGATTTTTAAAATAAAGAAAATATTGAAAATTTAAAATATATTTTCTGTCTTACCATGGAATACCTTGTTGGAAGAACATATCCCGATTGTGCAAATGATATTTTAGCAGAGAATCAATCTTGTTGATTCAAGAAGGAATAATGGCCAAACTCCGAAAAAAATAACAACGTTTAATTGATATTTATTCCGATAGATGGCACTGTCATCAGCAACATTTAGATGATATTTATTCCTATATATGGCTCTCTGTTTTCAGCAACATTTAGATGATATTTATTCCGATATATGGCTCTCTGTTTTCAGCAACATTTAGATGATATTTATTCCGATATATGGCTCTCTGTTTTCAGCAACATTTAAATGATATTTATTCCGATAGATGGCTCTCTGTTTTCAGCAACATTTAAATGATATTTATTCCTATATATGGCTCTCTGTTTTCAGCAACATTTAGATGATATTTATTCCGATATATGGCTCTCTGTTTTCAGCAACATTTAGATGATATTTATTCCTATATATGGCTCTCTGTTTTCAGCAACATTTAGATGATATTTATTCCGATATATGGCTCTCTGTTTTCAGCAACATTTAAATGATATTTATTCCGATATATGGCGCTCTGTTTTCAGCAACATTTAGATGATATTTATTCCGATAGATGGCACTGTCATCAGCAACATTTAGATGATATTTATTCCGATAGATGGCTCTCTGTTTTCAGCAACATTTAGATGATATTTATTCCTATATATGGCTCTCTGTCATCAGCAACATTTAAATGATATTTATTCCTATATATGGCTCTCTGTTTTCAGCAACATTTAGATGATATTTATTCCTATATATGGCTCTCTGTCATCAGCAACATTTAAATGATATTTATTCCTATATATGGCTCTCTGTTTTCAGCAACATTTAGATGATATTTATTCCTATATATGGCTCTCTGTTTTCAGCAACATTTAAATGATATTTATTCCTATATATGGCTCTCTGTTTTCAGCAACATTTAGATGATATTTATTCCTATATATGGCTCTCTGTCATCAGCAACATTTAAATGATATTTATTCCTATATATGGCTCTCTGTTTTCAGCAACATTTAGATGATATTTATTCCTATATATGGCTCTCTGTCATCAGCAACATTTAAATGATATTTATTCCTATATATGGCTCTCTGTTTTCAGCAACATTTAGATGATATTTATTCCTATATATGGCTCTCTGTTTTCAGCAACATTTAGATGATATTTATTCCTAAATATGGCTCTCTGTCATCAGCAACATTTAAATGATATTTATTCCTATATATGGCTCTCTGTTTTCAGCAACATTTAGATGATATTTATTCCTATATATGGCTCTCTGTTTTCAGCAACATTTAGATGATATTTATTCCTATATATGGCTCTCTGTTTTCAGCAACATTTAGATGATATTTATTCCTATATATGGCTCTCTGTTTTCAGCAACATTTAAATGATATTTATTCCTATATATGGCTCTCTGTTTTCAGCAACATTTAGATGATATTTATTCCTATATATGGCTCTCTGTCATCAGCAACATTTAAATGATATTTATTCCTATATATGGCTCTCTGTTTTCAGCAACATTTAGATGATATTTATTCCTATATATGGCTCTCTGTCATCAGCAACATTTAAATGATATTTATTCCTATATATGGCTCTCTGTTTTCAGCAACATTTAGATGATATTTATTCCTATATATGGCTCTCTGTTTTCAGCAACATTTAGATGATATTTATTCCTATATATGGCTCTCTGTCATCAGCAACATTTAAATGATATTTATTCCTATATATGGCTCTCTGTTTTCAGCAACATTTAGATGATATTTATTCCTATATATGGCTCTCTGTTTTCAGCAACATTTAGATGATATTTATTCCTATATATGGCTCTCTGTTTTCAGCAACATTTAAATGATATTTATTCCTATATATGGCTCTCTGTTTTCAGCAACATTTAGATGATATTTATTCCTATATATGGCTCTCTGTTTTCAGCAACATTTAGATGATATTTATTCCGATAGATGGCTCTCTGTTTTCAGCAACATTTAGATGATATTTATTCCTATATATGGCTCTCTGTCATCAGCAACATTTAAATGATATTTATTCCTATATATGGCTCTCTGTTTTCAGCAACATTTAGATGATATTTATTCCTATATATGGCTCTCTGTTTTCAGCAACATTTAGATGATATTTATTCCTATATATGGCTCTCTGTCATCAGCAACATTTAAATGATATTTATTCCTATATATGGCTCTCTGTTTTCAGCAACATTTAGATGATATTTATTCCTATATATGGCTCTCTGTCATCAGCAACATTTAAATGATATTTATTCCTATATATGGCTCTCTGTTTTCAGCAACATTTAGATGATATTTATTCCTATATATGGCTCTCTGTTTTCAGCAACATTTAGATGATATTTATTCCGATAGATGGCTCTCTGTTTTCAGCAACATTTAGATGATATTTATTCCGATAGATGGCACTGTCATCAGCAACATTTAGATGATATTTATTCCTATATATGGCTCTCTGTCATCAGCAACATTTAAATGATATTTATTCCGATAGATGGCACTGTCATCAGCAACATTTAGATGATATTTATTCCTATATATGGCTCTCTGTTTTCAGCAACATTTAGATGATATTTATTCCGATAGATGGCACTGTCATCAGCAACATTTAGATGATATTTATTCCTATATATGGCTCTCTGTTTTCAGCAACATTTAGATGATATTTATTCCGATAGATGGCACTGTCATCAGCAACATTTAGATGATATTTATTCCTATATATGGCTCTCTGTTTTCAGCAACATTTAAATGATATTTATTCCGATAGATGGCTCTCTGTTTTCAGCAACATTTAGATGATATTTATTCCGATAGATGGCACTGTCATCAGCAACATTTAGATGATATTTATTCCTATATATGGCTCTCTGTTTTCAGCAACATTTAGATGATATTTATTCCGATAGATGGCTCTCTGTTTTCAGCAACATTTAGATGATATTTATTCCTATATATGGCTCTCTGTTTTCAGCAACATTTAAATGATATTTATTCCGATAGATGGCACTGTCATCAGCAACATTTAGATGATATTTATTCCTATATATGGCTCTCTGTTTTCAGCAACATTTAGATGATATTTATTCCGATAGATGGCACTGTCATCAGCAACATTTAGATGATATTTATTCCGATAGATGGCACTGTCATCAGCAACATTTAGATGATATTTATTCCTATATATGGCTCTCTGTTTTCAGCAACATTTAGATGATATTTATTCCTATATATGGCTCTCTGTTTTCAGCAACATTTAAATGATATTTATTCCGATAGATGGCACTGTCATCAGCAACATTTAGATGATATTTATTCCTATATATGGCTCTCTGTTTTCAGCAACATTTAAATGATATTTATTCCGATAGATGGCTCTCTGTTTTCAGCAACATTTAGATGATATTTATTCCTATATATGGCTCTCTGTCATCAGCAACATTTAGATGATATTTATTCCGATAGATGGCACTGTCATCAGCAACATTTAGATGATATTTATTCCGATATATGGCTCTCTGTTTTCAGCAACATTTAAATGATATTTATTCCTATATATGGCTCTCTGTTTTCAGCAACATTTAAATGATATTTATTCCTATATATGGCTCTCTGTTTTCAGCAACATTTAGATGATATTTATTCCGATAGATGGCACTGTCATCAGCAACATTTAGATGATATTTATTCCTATATATGGCTCTCTGTTTTCAGCAACATTTAGATGATATTTATTCCTATATATGGCTCTCTGTTTTCAGCAACATTTAGATGATATTTATTCCGATATATGGCTCTCTGTTTTCAGCAGCATTTAAATGATATTTATTCCTATATATGGCTCTCTGTTTTCAGCAACATTTAGATGATATTTATTCCGATAGATGGCACTGTCATCAGCAACATTTAGATGATATTTATTCCTATATATGGCTCTCTGTTTTCAGCAACATTTAGATGATATTTATTCCTATATATGGCTCTCTGTTTTCAGCAACATTTAGATGATATTTATTCCGATATATGGCTCTCTGTTTTCAGCAACATTTAGATGATATTTATTCCGATAGATGGCTCTCTGTTTTCAGCAGCATTTAAATGATATTTATTCCTATATATGGCTCTCTGTTTTCAGCAACATTTAAATGATATTTATTCCTATATATGGCTCTCTGTTTTCAGCAACAATTAGATGATATTTATTCCTATATATGGCTCTCTGTTTTCAGCAACATTTAGATGATATTTATTCCTATATATGGCTCTCTGTTTTCAGCAACATTTAGATGATATTTATTCCGATAGATGGCTCTCTGTTTTCAGCAACATTTAGATGATATTTATTCCTATATATGGCTCTCTGTTTTCAGCAACATTTAGATGATATTTATTCCGATAGATGGCACTGTCATCAGCAACATTTAGATGATATTTATTCCTATATATGGCTCTCTGTTTTCAGCAACATTTAGATGATATTTATTCCGATAGATGGCACTGTCATCAGCAACATTTAAATGATATTTATTCCTATATATGGCTCTCTGTCATCAGCAACATTTAGATGATATTTATTCCTATATATGGCTCTCTGTTTTCAGCAACATTTAGATGATATTTATTCCGATAGATGGCTCTCTGTTTTCAGCAACATTTAAATGATATTTATTCCTATATATGGCTCTCTGTTTTCAGCAACATTTAAATGATATTTATTCCTATATATGGCTCTCTGTTTTCAGCAACATTTAAATGATATTTATTCCTATATATGGCTCTCTGTTTTCAGCAACATTTAAATGATATTTATTCCTATATATGGCTCTCTGTTTTCAGCAACATTTAAATGATATTTATTCCGATAGATGGCAGTCATCAGCAACATTTAGATGATATTTATTCCTATATATGGCTCTCTGTTTTCAGCAACATTTAGATGATATTTATTCCGATAGATGGCACTGTCATCAGCAACATTTAAATGATATTTATTCCTATATGTGGCTCTCTGTTTTCAGCAACATTTAGATGATATTTATTCCGATAGATGGCACTGTCATCAGCAACATTTAGATGATATTTATTCCTATATATGGCTCTCTGTTTTCAGCAACATTTAGATGATATTTATTCCGATAGATGGCTCTCTGTCATCAGCAACATTTAGATGATATTTATTCCGATAGATGGCTCTCTGTTTTCAGCAACATTTAAATGATATTTATTCCGATAGATGGCACTGTCATCAGCAACATTTAGATGATATTTATTCCTATATATGGCTCTCTGTTTTCAGCAACATTTAAATGATATTTATTCCGATAGATGGCACTGTCATCAGCAACATTTAGATGATATTTATTCCTATATATGGCTCTCTGTTTTCAGCAACATTTAGATGATATTTATTCCGATAGATGGCACTGTCATCAGCAACATTTAGATGATATTTATTCCTATATATGGCTCTCTGTTTTCAGCAACATTTAGATGATATTTATTCCGATAGATGGCACTGTCATCAGCAACATTTAGATGATATTTATTCCTATATATGGCTCTCTGTTTTCAGCAACATTTAGATGATATTTATTCCGATATATGGCTCTCTGTTTTCAGCAACATTTAAATGATATTTATTCCGATAGATGGCACTGTCATCAGCAACATTCAGATGATATTTATTCCTATATATGGCTCTCTGTTTTCAGCAACATTTAAATGATATTTATTCCGATAGATGGCACTGTCATCAGCAACATTTAGATGATATTTATTCCTATATATGGCTCTCTGTTTTCAGCAACATTTAGATGATATTTATTCCGATAGATGGCACTGTCATCAGCAACATTTAGATGATATTTATTCCTATATATGGCTCTCTGTTTTCAGCAACATTTAAATGATATTTATTCCTATATATGGCTCTCTGTTTTCAGCAACATTTAAATGATATTTATTCCTATATATGGCTCTCTGTTTTCAGCAACATTTAAATGATATTTATTCCGATAGATGGCACTGTCATCAGCAACATTTAGATGATATTTATTCCGATAGATGGCTCTCTGTTTTCAGCAACATTTAAATGATATTTATTCCGATAGATGGCACTGTCATCAGCAACATTTAGATGATATTTATTCCTATATATGGCTCTCTGTTTTCAGCAACATTTAGATGATATTTATTCCGATAGATGGCTCTCTGTTTTCAGCAAAATTTATTTGATTTTTTATTCCGATAGATGGCACTGTCATCAGCAACATTCAGTTTATATTTATTCCGAAAGATGGCACTGTCATCAGCGACGTCTAACTGCACATAATCAGAATAG